>CAUYLG010027407.1:0-133094 GCA_963573385.1 Cacajao melanocephalus | reverse complement strand
AGAACAGTAAGGGTTGCTGCCAGTTTCTTCTTCTGCTATCTTTGTCCCAGAAGGATACCCGCCAGATGTCAGTCTGAGCTCTCCTTTATGAGGTGACTCTTTGGATGTATGGGGATCAGGGAGCTGCTTGAGGTGACAGACTGTCCTTTATAGGAGCTCATGTGCTGAGCTGTGAGCTCTGTTGTTCATTCAGAGCTGCTGGGCAGGTACCTTTAAGTCTGCTGCAGCAGAATTCACAACCCTCCCCCCCTTTTCTTTTTCCCCCCAGGTGCTCTGTTCCGGGGATTTAGTGCTTTGTTTATGAGTTTCTGTTGTCCTGCTGCCTTTTTTCAGGGCTGCCCTGCCCTGCCAGGAGGCAGCCTAGTCACAGTCTGTCTGCAGAGGCTTTGCTGAGCAGCTGTGGGCTCCACCCAGCTGCCATGTGAACTTCCCTGCAGTCCTGTTTATACGGATATAGTTAGAACTACCTTGGCAATGGCAGCCCACCTCTATAATGGTGGACTCTCTCTGTAATGGCAGGCTACCTCGGCAATGGCGGGCTGCCTCAGCAATGGCAGACTACCTCTGTAGAGGTGGACTGCCTGGGTAATGGTGGACGCCCCTCCCCCAAAGAACTGGCCCATCCAGGATTCAGCTGTGCTTGCTGTGAAACTCTCAATCCAGAGTGTTTCAGATTGCTGGTTTTTTGTGGGGTTGGGACCAGCCGAGCCTGATCACCTGGCTCCCTGCCACAGAGAGAATGGTCGACTGTCTCCCAGGTGTTCCAGTCACCTGTTGAAAAGGCACTGGGATCTGTGCTATTTCCCGTGCAGCTTCCCGTGCAGCAACCCACTGCACCTGCACCAGCTGAAACAGCCGCGCTGAGATTCCTGGTGCTTTTTTGCCTGGGACTCTCCTGGCCTGGCTCCCTGTTTCAGTCTCCTTTTCTATCAGATGAATGGGCGACTCTGTCTTCCTCGAGCTCCAATAGCCAGCTAAAACGGTGCCTGGGACCCATTTATTTTGTACAGAGAACCGCCACACTGGGGGGCTGGCCAAGACAGCCATGCAGGCCAAAACAGCCACGCAGGCTGAAGCAGCTGCACTGGCGACCCATGGGGCTCCTCCGCCTGGGAGTCTCCTGGTCTGTGGGCAATAAAAATCCATCTGGAAGTGTGGCATCCACTCACCCTCTGCACTTTCACTGGGAGCTGTAATCCTGAGCTGCTCCTAATCAGCCATCTTGGATCCGTCCTCTAATTTAAAAATTCTTAACCAATTTACAATTTTTATAAAATGAAACTAAGGCACAGCAAAATGTCTATTTGCAAAAGTAACAAATTATAATGGTAAGATATGAAATGCTGAAAACATTGCTTCCTGATCATCAATTATTAAATAATATGGTTGTTAACAAACAATAGTTTTATATCCAGTGACATCATATCCCTTGGAGGAAGTAACATCTGAGTTACACTTACCATTTGTTGACACTGGGTGCTCTTATCAAAATGCCCAATGATTCTGAAGTTCTACTAATTGCATTTGGAATATAACACATGACTTTTCTTTCTCATCAATTTGTTCAAAAATTTTTAACTGAATTGGAGGTAAATATACATTTTTCATATGTTAACATCAGCCAGAAATCATGGTACTGAGTCATAAGAAGACTAAAACATACGTTTCTGGAAAAATGTTAAAAATGAAGATGTCCTGTGGGTAAAATTAAAATAAATTATAATAATTAAACATAGCAATTAAAAGGCAGAGATTATCAGTGGACAAATAAAATCTGATTACTCGCTTTAGAAAAAGACACACCTAAAATACCCACACAGATGGTTGAAAATAAGATAATAGAAAAGTTATACCCTGTGAATTAGATAGAACTATTTTCTGTGGTGAGTGACAGAAGAGCCAAAACAATAATGCTTAACCAAGATAAAAGTTTATTTCTTTCTCCTAGAAATGGAGCCTGGAACCTGTAGCTTTCATTTATAAAATCTCATTGACTTGTGTTCCTGCCTCTTGAGAGCTTCATCATCCCACACTGCTCAGCCTCACTCTCCTGGTCCAATACAGTGAACTCTGCATTGTAGGCAGCAGGGCTGAAGGAAGGATAATGAATAGACAAAAGGAATGTGTCAGCCACCTTAAGGAATGCTCTTCATGCATCACAAGTATGACTTCATTTAATCCTCAAACAGGCTACAAGGTGGAAACTACTGCTGTCATCATGATACAGCAGAGAGAACTGAGGCACAGAGAGGCGAAGTGAATTACCCACATCCCATGACTAGAAAGTGGTACCACTGGAATTGTGACCTAAGACATCTGACTCTGGAGGCTGCGGTCTTAATATGCAATATTGACAAATAGCTTAACTTCTCTAGACATATATTCTCTCATCTATAAAATCAAAAAGATGATTTAGAGAGGGCCACAAATTTGCCTCAAATGGATCAAATAAGGTCTTCAAATGAGTTTTGTCGCACATTGTATTTGTGTTTGTATTTTTTTTATTAGCATGTCTTTAGAGAGGGTATGCACTACCCAGTCTGTATGCCTTTTAGTGGGGACATCCCTACCCTTCTACCTCCTCTTGTTTTATCTTCTGTCAGCTTTTCACACTGTTGCCCTTTTGACATCACAGACATTTTGAGTTGGGAACCCCTAGATAAGATGTGCTCCCTTCAAACTCTACAATTCCATCATCAAGGGATAAAATAGTTTTCTAAGGGAAGCTTGCCAAAACTCCCCATAAAGTACACATGATTCAGGGATACCTCTTTAATACTGAATGAAGAAACTCCATTAAAGTGAAACAGACTAAGCAAGGTATAAGCAGCTTGAGCATTCTTTACTAAATGTTATGCATATTAAACATGTACAGCAAATTCCAAATGCCAGAGACAAATACAGCATAGTCCTAATATTCGTTTTCAATCTTTACTCATTAGAATATGGGAGATCCCTGGGTTAGATTTCACTCTTATTTCAACAGACCTTGACTTTATGTCTCTGACATAAACCATCTGAATCTGCTCCTAATTAAGTTTACTCTGGTCCTGTTAGTTCTTGTTTCAGGAACAATATGTGAATTGAAGGAAATTCTCATGCTCTCCAGCTGCAGTTGGTGGAGGTTGAGTGGGTCTTTAAAATCCAAACCTTCCGCTTCATCTACTAGGTCACTGCTCATGTGCTCATTGTTTTAACAATGGCTGTTTGTTTCTTTTCCAAACAGGCATTGCAATCTGTTTCAGGAGCTGTTTGGGTACAGGCAAAGATAGTTGTGATTTAGCTATCACCCCATCTCTACAATCAAACTTTTTTGAAAAGAAAACATTAAGTAGATGTGGTGGCACATGCCTGTAATCCTAGCTACTCAGGAGGCTGAGGCAGGAGGATGGCTTGAGGCCAGAAATTCAAAGCTGCAGTGATCACAAGAGTGAGGGAGTATTGCAAGAGCAACTTCATAGTGATGAATATTAAGTCCTTTTTGGCAAAGAGGGACGTGAATATAAAAGAAGGTTGATGGACAGGAATGAATTGAGCACACAGACTCTGGGAAGGAGTGGTTTAAATGGTACATCTGAAAAATATTCAACCTTTTTTTTCCCTGTGTCTCAGGAATTAAGGCATGGGTGACAGCACTGGAAGATAAGCTTACACAAGAATAAATTATTTGAGTTGATGCTATATTTGCTTTCAATAGAAATGTTGCAGTTGATTAATCCGTAAATCAATAAAATGTTAAGAAGGATGAAAATCACATTGGAAGTAAATTAATTAGAAGACTTTAGATAGTCTAAAAACTGAATCATGATAAGGTAGCAGGTTGTTGTTTCTCATTAAGCCTTTTCACAATAATAAATAAAAGAGTGTCTCTGTGGTTTTGGAGACAAGAATGTGCTGCTAGAATTCAGTGCTTCATCAAGATATGGGGGCATGAAAGAGAACAGCTGAAAACAAAATGAAATAAATAAATGTTTTCTCTCTTTAATCTGCCCTAAATTCAGTCATGTAATGATGGATGGCTCAATTTAGCTAGCATACGCTACACAGCAAAAGGCAGGCTGATTTCCATAGGTATTTGCATAGTTAGAAATCTTTGTTCCATTACTTGACTTAAAGAAATAACATGCCATCAAATATTTATTTCTTATACGGTAATGTAGCTTCTCAGTGGTGTCATATGATATGAAAGGGGAAAAAATAAATATAGAATAAAGTAAAGCAGATACTAAAACTTTTCATAATAAAAATTTATAAACATAAGACAGATGGATATCTGAACAATAGTTTTAAATATCAATGATTGCATCCCACATACTTTCCAAGGCATTTTCTCAGACCAGCTGGCCCTTCCTTATTCAAATTAGGTTGGTATATCCTTGCCACAGAATAGAACATAATAGCCAAACTCAGGTCACAAGGGAATCCTCTCCATGAAAATCTAAAGTCTCTTGAAATTTATAGCAGAGGCATTAGCTTGAAGAAAAGATGTTTTGAGAATCAAACCAAAAGTCATAAAGGATTCCAGACATAAAGTTTATGCCATAAAAAATACAGTTGAGAGAATGATGAAGGCCAGGGTAACCTTGTCCCCTGAATAAGAATTCCATAAACTAGCCAGGGAGCATGAGTTGCCAAGGGAAGAAAGAGAAGACATACTTCAGAGCATACCGGATGAGGAGCCTGTGTCACATGCCCTCTCCCGAAGGCCTTACACCTCCAGAAGCAATTGAGGAGTTTTGCAAGAGTGCATGTAAATTGCCTGTCTGTGATTATGATTGTATGTAATATGCACTAGGAAAGGTAAAGTTTTTAAAGTATTCATGCAGGTGCGAAGAACTGAAAGCAGAGGTTCCAAATCTACAGGGGAAGAAAAAAACAAACAAACAAACATTGCTCCCCATGACTGGGGAGGAGCCAAAAATAAATGACTATGACATTGTAGTTAGGCAGATACTTCTCAAGCAGCCTCAGAGAGTTCCCATGCTTTCCAGAGTGGCACAGGAAGGAATAGAACTTTTTCTTATGTGGCTTAGAATGGTGAGGGCGTGACCAGCAGAGCGAAGATCCTGGAAAGTCCTGGTGGTTGAGATGTTGGGGACACTGAAGTAATCTGTATGACCAAAAAGCAGAGAAAAGAGAATGCTGAGGGTGTCCTAAAGGAACATCAGCATGGACGCCTGAGACTAGATGTTCCCTACTTCCAACACGCCACATCTTCATTCTCACACCTTGGCACTAGTTCAGACCCTAAGAATTTAGGAAAAATATTGACATTGTTGGGAGTAAAGCTAATAATTAACCAATAAATGTGGGCTGGGCACAGTAGCTCACACCCTTAATCCCAGCACTTTGGGAGGTCAAGGCAGGAGGATTGCTTAAGTTCAGGAGCTTGAGACCAGTCTGAGGAACAAAACAACATCCCATCTCTACAAAAAAAAAATTCTTAAAGAAAACATTAGGTAGGTGTGGTGGCACATGCCTGTAATCCAAGCTACTCATGAGGCTGAGACAGGCAGATTGCTTGAGGCCAGGAATTCAAGACTGCAGTGATCACAGCTTAGGAAACAGCAAAACCCCATCTCCTAGGAAAAAAAAGGAAAATTGGGAATTGACCAGCAATAACCAGAAGGAGCTTCATCAAGAGGAATGGGGGGACACAAGAAAAAAAATTAAAATTTTTTTAGCAAAAAAATAAAGTTAGATTTTTTTTTTTCATTTGGGAGTTTGCGCTTGGGAATTCAGCAGCATCTTTGAGTACACACAAAATCCAGATCAATAAAGATATGCACTATGGGGTGAATATTCATTTTATAAAAGTGTTCTTCACTGTGGAATAATGTACCAGAGGATGCTTTTAAAAATCCAATACTCTTTTAGTGCACATAACACATAATTGGAATTACAGAAATGTCATTTACATAAACTTGTGAGGAAATAATCAAATATCTAAGCAAGGCCATTTGAGACCTGCCGTTTCTTTGGAATATTAACAAAACAGATATTCATCTTTCTGTAGAGCTTAAGAAACTTGTGCCAGTTTTAGTCACAATCCAGTAAAAAACAGCTGATGTTAATATGAATGGGCAAAGGGACAGGCCTATGGGTATCAGAAAGAGGGGAAAACCTACTGAGATGTGACAGCAGGGCCTGAGCCCTCAGTTGGTGGCATCTGAAAAGAAATTCAGGCCATCATCCTTAGCAAACTAACACAGGAACAAATGCCACGTGCTCTCACTTATAAAGGGGAGTTAAGTGATGAGAACTCATGGACACATAAAGAGGAACGAGACACCCGGGAACCTTTTGGAGGAGGAGTTTGGGAAGAGGGGGAGTAAAATAATAATTAATGGGTACTAGGCTTACTACTTGGGTGAGGAAATAATCTGTACAACAAAACGCCATGATGCAAGTTTGACTATGTGACAAACCTGCACTTGTGCCCCTGAATTTAAATAAAAGTTAAAAAAAAAGAAATTCAGTTGATTCTTTTACCAATGAACATATGAGATACACAATAAGTAGGGGCACATGCACACAACCTTGGCACTAGGACAAAAAAAGGAAAGCAATTCTGCAGGAAGTTGAACAGGGCTGATCAGGAATCACTATCGGTTGGTGAATAGAATCAGCTCCTCTCAAGTCCATATTTATGGAATTCTTATTTCTCCTACCTGCAGCTTGAACACAGGAGTCAGAAAACTCTTCTGCTTGATTATTCTGTAGGTTGCAGGAGACAACATATGATCTGGGGAAAACTGATGTTTATGACTGCCCTTGAACTCCACCAATTAGCCTCATTATACTCCTCTTTCTATTTTATTCCTGTGAAATGCTCAGGGCTTCACCCACTGACCTAGGTTCTTTTTTGCAGGGTATAAGAGATGCCAGCAAATATTTAAAGATCATCCCATCCTTTAAGTCACAAGCCAGGTTAAAGCAGAATATCTGGGTGGGTGGAATATGAAATGAAAAGAGGATACCCTTTCTCTCTTGCTTCCAGGCATGTACACTCACAGTTCTTATTCAGAACACCCAGGGGCTGCAGAATATACAGGGCAATGAAGTAATCACACTTGAGACTCTTACTAATAACTGAAAAATGCATTTATATATGCAATATACAGTACATTTTTATTATTTATAGTAACAGTGTCCTAAAAGTCACCAAGAACACTGAATTAGTGAATGCTAGACTATTGCTTCTAGGGGAAACAAGGTTAGGTTTCTATAAGCTCCTAGTCATGGCATTTTCATCAACCAATCAATAAATAAACTTGTGTTGTGTGTTCTATTTAAAGACATCTTATTTGATATATATTGGAGATTAACATTGAACTTTAGGCTAATATCAGTTTAACTCATGCCTGGATGGAGCTTATCTAATACAAGCTTTCTAAAGCACATCACAGGCTCTTTCCCCTTTGGAACACTGGATAGCACATCAGCACTGCATTTGGGGCCAGTTGAAGCAGCAAAATAACCAACAAAAAAAGGACAAAAAATGCAAAAAAAAAATGGCACTAAATAGACCACAGAAAGGATACGGTATGAGAGCTGAAATAAGAAGGTGGAGCATCACCTTACTTGACCTCAGCTGGCAACTACAGATTGGGAAGCTCAAATTTTTATCAGTCTTTGTGTGTAACAGTCTGGAAATTGCTGTGAAAGTGACATGCATATTGATTTGGGGGTTACAGATAAATTTCAGTAAGAAGGCAAATTTTCCCATATGGAATCTAAATAATGAGGATCAACTGTATTTAAGAGGCATAGATGTTAGCTTGCTAGTGGGTACAAATCAGGTAGGTGATTTTCCATTAATGAAAGAGTGCATGGATGAAAAGTTTCCTTTTTTCTTATTTGTATTTGGCTTTAGGAAAGCCCCAGTTTCTTGCAAGACTCCACATATTGTCTATCACAGCATATTGCAGACAGGTTCCCAGGAAACAGATTCTGAGTTGGTGATTTGCATGTAGGAAGTTTACTGAGAAGTGCTTCTGAAATCAGCACCTGTGGGGAAATGAAGACAGCAGGATTGGGCAAGGGGGAACACTGAACTGGTCGCAAAGAAGGCATCAGGGAGGCCTGGAGCCAGATTGAGACTTCAGAGTTGTCCCACATTGAAGAAGAGAGCTTGGTTTTTAAACTCACACACTCTCTCCAACCAGGACAAGTTAGGCAGGTGGTTCCCAAGAAGGAACTGTGGCTTTGGAGGTGGTGGCTTTTTTCAGCAGATAGCAATTCCCAAAAAGGGACCCAGCTGCATGCAGTCACTGTCAATGCTCTCAGCAGCTGAGGGAATGAGTGCCTGCATCATGGAGAGGAAGGCAGGTGGTACACCCCAACACTCACTGCACTATCAAGCACAAGAGGGAATTTCTAGCAACTCAGTTGGAGACGCTCTCAATAATGTTTAATAAAAGGATAAAATTACTTCCAGTGGCAGAATAACAGCCCCTGAAGACATCCATGCTCTGATTTCCAAAGCCTGTGACTATGTTACCTTACATGGCAAAAGGCCTTTGCAGATGTATTTAAGGTTAAGGACCTTGAGATGAGGTGATTATCCTGGATTATAGAGGTAGGTCCAATGTAATCACATGAATCCTTAATAGTGGTGGACCTATCCAGGCTTCAAAGAACCAGAGAGACTTCAGTGTGAGAAGGACTCACCTAGCTGTTGCTGACTATGAAGGTGGAGGAAGGAGGGCCACGAGGCAAGAAATACAGGCATCGTCTAGAAACTGGAAAAGGCTAAGAACTGGGTTCTCCCCTAGAGCCTTCAGAAAGGAGTGCAGCCTTCGACTTAACCCTAATGAGACCCATCCTGGACTTCCATCCTATAGAACTAAAAGATAATAAATGCATATTAATTAAGCCATTAAGTTTGTGGTAATTTGTTGTAGCAGTCACAGTAAACTAATACACTCCTGTCCAAGTAGTGAAGTTGGCTTTATGCACTGATGGAGAAGAAAGACACCTGAGGGCTTCATCCTGCAGGGAGAATCTGCAGGGATCTCCCTGCTGACTGTGGAAGTCAGTATGGCAGCTTCAACTACCCATGGTCCACTTGCCAGGTGATATCTTTATTATTATTATTAATTTGCACTATTGCATCCCAGTGTACCTCCAGAGCCATCTATTTTATTTTTTCACTGCCTAAACTGCTTATAACTGAGCATTACAATTGCACAGCTATTATTAATTAATTTGCTAGCAGCAAAAGTCAGTGTGACTCACAATCAGGCAGCCCTGCCCAGCCTAACAGCTGTGGCTTCAAAAAGGCAGGAGTGCCAAAACATCTTTCCTGTTGCTCTTCATACCATTGGTCTTCCCTGAAAGGAAACATTTCCCAAAGTTCACTGATAAAACACTACAGTACAATTCTGTTACCTGCCTAAGAGCATACCTACCTACTCTGAGCTGTGCAGGAGATAAAATGGTGAGCAAGAAAGACACAATCCTTACCTCTAAAGAACTTACAGATTGGTGATGATTATAGACAAGATTTAATTTTGATAGAGTGTCTGTGTTTTTTGATAGGAAAAAGCAGGCTTCTTTATGTTGGAGAAGCACTGAACCCAACTTTAGATGGTCAGGGAAGACTTCCCCTAAGAAACGGCACTGAAACTGAGGCTTGAAGAATGCATAGAAATTATCTAGACAAAAGGGGTAATGGTAAAGACTGTTCCAAGCAAATGGAATGTGGAGAACTGCAGAGGCAACAGTGATAATCACCAATATTTATAATGTTTACTGAATAATTACAATATGCTAGGCCCTGTGCTAAGTGCTTTACACACACAGTCTTGCTTCATCCTCACAACAACCCAGGGAGTTATGTACTACTATTGATTTCATTTTCCAGATAGGAAAACTGAGGAACAGTGAATTTGTACACCTTGCCCAACATGACACAGCTTGTAAGTAATTGAATACAGAGGTGAACCCAAGCATTCTGGCTCTAGAATCCCCATGCTTAACTGCTCTTTTGCACTGCCTCTTACTGAGTCTCAGGCAAGAGATCCAATGGCTCATCTGAGGAACTGGTGTAAATTTCAGGTTCTTGGAGCTGAGAAGGGTGGGGGCAGGGAATTGGATTCAGCAATAGCAAGAGATGATGCAGAAGTGAGTATTTATAACAGATCCTAATCACATCTATCCAGTACTCAAGATTACATCAATCTTTAATGAGGACTTGGAATCTGCACGATACAGTGGGAAGGGCAGAGGCTTTGGTGTCAGACAGACGTTAGTTCTGATCTTCCCACTACTGCATAGAAGCTGAGCAATTTTACTTAAGCAAGTTCTTTAAACTCCCCCTATACTCCCATCTGTGCCTTGGAGATTATAATAGCTACATCAAAGAGTTGTTGTGAGGACTACGTGGTATAAAGTACCAAAGTGTCTGGCATATAGTGAGTAGGCACTCAAATGTTCAGTTTCTCCCCTTCCTTTCCGTTATTGAAAGCAGCACAGCAGACTATCTAAATATCTCTGCACACTTCAACCAACACAGAAAAAGAACTTGAAAAGAAGTGAACATTGATTCCCCCAATTTTTAAAAACTGCATTTGATTTGAAGTTCAGACATCAGATACTGTTGAACCAAACATTAAACACCAAGAATCAGTGTGGTTTTGAGGAAGGTCACATGGGTTAGAAATCAGGACATGTGAGTGCTAGTGTCAGCTCCACCACAAGTAACTATGATGCTTTCTTCTCTGAGCATCAGTTTCCTCATCTGAGCCAAGAGCAGGCTGAACGTAGTGGCCTCCAGGGACAACTCAGATCTAGCTCTGAGCTCGCTCGATGGCTTGAACATCTGAGTAGAAACAGAACTGGAAAATCAAATTGATTTCCAAATTAAGACAAGATCCTCAGGTTAAACAAACAACAAAACAAAAGAGATCAAAGAACCTTCTTGGGAGTTGCAGAGAAACTATATAGGAAGATAAGATGTGGAGGCTTTGAAGAAGATAGACATTACAGTCTCATTTCCTCTTTGTCCTTTGCTAGATCTGTCACCCAAAGTAAATCATTCTCTCTTTAAACTTGTTTCCTTACCTATAAAATAAAAATGATAACCTTCTTTTATAGACTTGTATTAGAATTAAAGAATATTTACGGCCAGGCGTTGTTGCTCATGACGGTAATCCCAGCACTCTGGGAGGCCAAGGCGGACGGATCATGAGATCAGGAGCTCGAGACCATCCTGGCCAACATGGTGAAACCTCGTCTCTACTAAAAATACAAAAATTAGGCAGGCGTGGTGGCGAGCACCTGCAATCCCAGCTACTCTGGAGGCTGGGGCAGGTGAATTGCTTAAACCAGGAAAGGGGGAGGCTGCAGTGAGCCGAGATCGCGCCATTGCCCTCCAGCCAAGGAGATAAAGCAAGAGTCCATCTTGGAGGGGAAGAAAAGAATATTTACAATTTTCAGTGCACTCTTTATCCTCCAAGAGAAAAAATAATCGTTTATCACAGGCCTCTGAGAAAGGTTAAACTCTCCTCCTTTTTGCTCCCATCACTTAGGGTCCACCCTGTACATCATCAGAACATTCATCTTGCTGCCTCCTATGTAAAGGTTTCCTCTATTGTGAGCCTACTCAGGGCAGACACTTTCATATTCACATTTATATCTAAATAGGACCTAGAATTGCTCCCTGTGCGTTGTAGTTTTTAATGAATGTTGGTTGCTGAAACTAATAAAAAAGAAAAGAAAAACAATGAGATTGCATTTTTATCTAGTAAATTAGTGAAGATTTTCAAAAGCATACACATTTAATCCAGGCAAGTGCATGTGAGCTGATGGAACTTTTCTTGAAATCAATTTAGTAAATATGTTTCAAGACTTTAAAAAATGTCTATACACTCCCATCCAGCAACTCCACTCGTAAGACTCCATCCAATGGAGATAATAGGTTATTTGCCATGTAACAAAAGCAATGCATGGGGGAAAAAGCACTGTAAGTAAAAACACCAAAATATCAATAGTGGCCATTTCTCAGTAGTGGGATTAAAGGTGATTTTAATTCTCCATTTAATATCTTTCTGTATTTTCCAAACTTTATTTAGTGATCACGTAAAATATTTCCACCAGGATTATGTAGAATTTATTCATTACATGGGAGATTTAAAAAGTTTAAATATATAATTCTGAATATGTTTAAAGCATGTTAAAGCTTCTCAAATGCCTAACCTTTTAAAATTTACCCCAATACCCAATGTAGTGTCTTACATATTGGAGGCATTCCACAAGTTCATACATACAGTTGGCCCTTCATATCAGTATGTTCCACATCTGTGGATTCAATCAAACATAAATTTAAAATATTTGAAAAAAAAAGTGAATCATTGTGTCTCTACTGAGACCGTACGGACTTCTTTTTTCATGTCATTATTCAGTCAACAATACGGTATGACAACAATTTACATAGCATTTACATTTTATTAGATAGCATAAATAATCTAGAGATGATTTCATGTATACAGGAGGATGTACACACATTATATGCAAATAGTATACCACTTTACATAAGGGACTCCCATAGATTCTGGCATCCTTGGGGAGTCCTGGAACCAATCCTCTTCAGATAGCGAGGAATGACTATTCAATTTTCCATGAGTGTATCTACTTGGGTCTCTAATTTCTCTTCCTTTACTCTCTATATTTAGAAGTGTCACTTATATTTTTCTTCTTGTCATTTGGTTTCCAGAGCCATGCAAGAGTCAGCAGATTTATTTTTCTCCAAAACAGGTTAATGCTCCACTTAACTGCTGTCCAGATAGTTTTTATTAAAAAGTAGCACAGTTCTCCCTGTGAGATTTCAACATCACATGCTACGAAGAACTGAGAAGTTAACTAGGTTATAAGGATTTGTTAGATTGTCTAATCATTGCCGTACAGTTACTCAGGTAAACGTAAATGAAGTTCTTAAGGAAAAAACCATTATTGTGACTCTTTGTTAATGGAATTCTTCTAGGTTAAAAAAATGCTGTATTTCTTTTTTTCTGTAGAAAAGCCAGTGTTTACTTGATCAAATTTATTTTCACTGCATAAAGATTTTAGCTTTCAAGAGAATTATCCATCATTGCATCTTTTAAATAAAGTTTTTAAATATTTTCCCTGTCCCTTCAAGGCTTCCTCCTGAAGCTTGGCACATTAAATACACAACTTACGGTATTTTCATGAGATTTCCACTATACTCTTCCTCCCCGCTGGCCTCAACATGATAAAGTCATCCTTCTTACATGGAAAATATTTCCTTCCCTATTATTCCTTAAAGCTGTGAATCTGTTTTTCTCATTCCCTGAAGTATTAAAGTTTTGAAAAGATAGTTCATACTTAGCTAAAGAAATTTAAATTCTTTAACCTTCTCTTACTCCAATTTCTTATTTCCACACTTGCTGAAATATTTTCTTGAAAGTCACCAATCAACTCTTATAACCAAAGCAACAGCTCATTTCTTCAATGTCTTCAACTTCTCTCCATTTAATGTTACTTGTTCTTCTTTCTAACTGAAACTCACCTCTGCTCACTTACACTCAAAGGGTAAGAATGTCAAAGATCAAGGAACTGGATTTCACCTTTGATTCAAAATTCTCTGTCAGTAGCAAGCAATAGTTTGAAAGTGGCTATAATTTTGTAAAACATTCCCACAGATTAAACATAGGTATGTTTTTATTGTAGTGTGAAAAATAAAACATGTGTCTGTGGAATTCTATCTTCATACATTGTTATCAGTCTCGACTCATTCTACTCCTTCTCTGGTAACTATTTTTAATAACTTGGTATTTTTCAGTTCTTTTCCATGTAGCCATGTTATTATACTGGTATGAATGCAAAGATAGAATTTTTGCAAACATAAATGTATACCCATAGTTTTGGGTAACAAATGAGATCATGTATGTATTTTTTCTTAAAACTGTTTATTGCTTTAAAACCAAAGAGAAGAGATACTAAGTAAGGGTAAGAAAGAAAATAGCATGAAGAGTGGGGAGACACGAAGATGGGCAGATGGCTTGCATTTATGCTTAAAATACCTTATGAATACATAGGCATATTTCATGTCCATGCCACACAAAGCTTCTTAAATTTAGCAGCAGAAGATTAAGTGTAGGATTTTGGATTTTGATTTCTTTTTTGTAGTGTTTTTGTTGCTAATATTAAAAATGAAACCACAGACCGCTTGGTTTTAGCGGAATTGACTAAATTCCATTTCCATTTTTATTAAGCAATTGACAAAAAGGACTTATTTCTTTGTAACTTTATTACAATGGTAGGCTTTGATTTTCAAAAGGTGTGAAGTTGAAGATAGCTTTA
Organism: Cacajao melanocephalus; assembly: GCA_963573385.1. Classification (NCBI taxonomy): domain Eukaryota; kingdom Metazoa; phylum Chordata; class Mammalia; order Primates; family Pitheciidae; genus Cacajao; species Cacajao melanocephalus. The sequence continues at coordinate 118,769 of CAUYLG010027407.1, read as the reverse complement.
GACAAGGAATAGAAAGAAGGTATCTTAATTTTAGTATCCTTTTCACATTCTGTCTGTGCTGTCCAAGGTGATTGGATTTCACAGCCCACTCAGGCTGTAAATATCTTTACATGTGGTAAGTCTTACCCTAGCACTTTAGTAACATGCCTTAAACAAAGTATTAAAAGCTTTGAACAAGATGGCATCTAAGTATGATGAGGTTTACTAGCTTTCTAAAAAAACGAAACACCTTTTGAAGTGATTTTCAGACGAAAAAGAAAGATTTGTACTACACAGGAGAGGATTTCAGTGCACAGTTTAAAAAGAAACTCAGGTTGGAGAGACTTTAGAGGATTTTTCTAGGAACTAAGAGATTAGAGACTGATATCTTGTCAAGCACTTTGTTGAAAAAAGAAAAGGTTACAGAAGGGCAGATAATAGACTGAGCAAGGGGATTAAAAGATGAGGAGAAGTAACATTTCTATTATTATAAACATAGTCATTAACAAAGAACTAGAATTCTTGTGAATTATGTTACATTGAAAAAATTAACAGTTAAGATATGATCATTCTATTACATGTAGAGATTAGAAAACATATTTAAATAAAACATGTTACCAAAAATTCAAAATTAAAAAACACTGTAGCATTTAGAGACCATTAAAAAAGAGATAAAGAAGAGATAAAGAATACTTTAATATATGTGTAATGAAGGGTTGAGGAAATTGGTATCTTTTCCTCAGGGCTTTAAGACTCATGACGGCCTAACCCTCAGATGCATGCAGTGAAAATATTACTTAAGCAGGACAGCATTGATTGATATTTTTCTCACATTCATTCTCATATATGTGGCTAGAGAGACCTTAGTAATTGATACCCTCAAGATTGATAGTTCTCATTTTAATTATTAATGTTCATCATTATACACACCAGGAGCATTAAGAAAATGCAATAAATAATTGATTTGACCTTTTTAAATAATTTCAACTTTGATTTTCCATACAGAGGATATATATGCAGGTTGTTACATGGGTATATTGCTTGATGCTGTGTTTGCAAGGTTTTGCAAAACAAATACTTAGCAGCTATTTGTTTCTTCCAAGGTATAAGTCCCCATCTGCTGCCTGTTATCTTAACATGAATTCTTCATCTGAACAGATAAGCTTTTCACAGGTATGGTTACATAAATAAGGAATGTAATATACATTTATTTTCTTTAAAATGAAATGTAACATAATTAAAACCAAGAAGCTTTACATTTACTAATCACGTATTGCTATTCAACTGCCTAAATGCAGAAAGGTATCTCTACATTCTACCCTTGTGTTGTCTCACCCACTCCCATCCAAGATTCTTATTCCATCCATGTAGGGTTTTATGCATGTGAGTGTATATATCCATTCTCCTCCAGGCGATATTGACATGAATGCAGCCCATCATCACACCAAATAAAAACTACTGCTTCAATGTTTCAGTAAAGAGTAACTGAAACGAGAAATCAAAATGTCTGTTTACGATCTTGACTTAGTTCAAACAATTTTTTCGCCTTTCTGAAGCAAGAGCCCTTCTTTCCAGAGACAGTCTCTTCCCTGTACTTTGTAGGGGCTGAATCCTGTCTTTTATTTAATCTTCTTTCCTTGGCCACACAAGTGGTTGGTCATATGATCCAGCCCTGTCAAATCTGCTAATCCTACCCCACTGACCACAGACTCAAAGCCAGTGAGAGTACTCCCAAGAATTTTCTGCCAGAGTTCTAAGGAAAGAGCGAGTCTCACTTTCTCCACGGAAGATGTTAAGCTGATAAGAAACATCTGAAATGGAGCAGTTCCTATATCTGCCATATTTAGCCGGTTTGTTTGAGAGATACAGTTCCTTGTTTAAACATTTCAGAATTTTCTGTTATGCTTATGCTGGTTTAAGCTGGGTTTCTACCACTGGCAAATGAAAAGATGCAACAAATACATCACGTTATATTGGGTAATTGCTTAAACTCTGGATCATTTTCTTTACCTATAAAATTTGGATAATGGCATCTACCATGCCCACGCATCAGAGAAGCAGTGATAATCAGACCTAACAATTTAGGTGTGAATGATACATTCATCTAATATTAGGTTATTCAAATGATAAACTTTATATATATACCAATAGGATAAATATTAAATCAGACAACAATACTATCCCAAACTGATTATTTAGTATTATGTAAACATATCTTGTGTTATATTCTCAATCCTTAGTTTGTTGTCATATAAATATTGTTCATGAGCAGACAAAGCTAAAACTCTAAAACTTCAGTCTGTTCATATGCCAATAATTAACAGCAATGAATTATTCTTTGTTGGCTTAATAGTTCAGTGATTTAATAGTTATAATAGTCGATAGCTCTTTCTTCCAACATTGAAATTAAGTTTTAGACTTCCAGTCTCCTGGGACAATATGTATCAATGAATGCCAACCTTGCCAAACACTTGGAGATCATGTTGCATGGCAGATACACCTGAAAGCAATAACTTAACTTAGATGTGTTCGGAGTTCCAGACTAAGGCATCCGGGAGTGGCCAACCCAGAGATCCATTCCTTGTCGATGAAGAACATCTGAACTCCTGGCCCATCCTGTGGAATTCAGGCCATACAGGAAATCAAAGTCATTTGTTTTGGGTTAAATGAAGATTGCCAGGTGGAGGTTGCTAGAGGAAGGGTGCTAAGTGAAAGTGCTGTATAAACTGCTTGCTTTTTACAAACAGTAGTGATTCTTTCTCCTGTCCAGCCTGGCACAACTGGACCATCCTGTATGTGACTTCCCTTAATAAACCCTGTGTCTCATTCACTGGCTCCAGGTCTCTTCCTTGGCCTCCTGAACATGGTGCCACCTGTATTGAAGTCAACAGAGGTTCAGCACAACCCAGGTCAAAATGCAGATTCTGACTCAGTAGGTCGGAATGTTCTAACATGCTCTAGCTGACATGATGCATCAGGGCTGCAGACTAGCTTTGAGCAACAGGGGGCTAGAGAAATACCTACAGAACAACATAGATTCAAGACAAAAGAGTTGGAAGCTAAAAGATTTAAATTCTAGTCTTATTTTTCTCATTAAAGAACAGCTGTGTGGCTATGAAAAAAGTGGTTGTCTGGGATTTTGTTTGCTCATCTAAGACGAAAATATTGAAATGCATTATACAATAAACATTTGTAAACAGTGGGTATGTAATAAATTATTGACCAACACTGGAAAATACCATAGAATTCATGTGTTAGGATTTTTAAGGTCATACTTTTCTAAAGTGGAAAAGATTGGCACTCACTATTAAGTAGCTGTGGTAGAGCTTTCAGATTTATGTTTAATTTTCATTTTCATGTAATAGTCAATTTGACAAATATATATATAAGATCCTGTCACTTTCAATAAACAAGTGAGCCTATAATTCAATGTTCTTCACAGTTGGGTGACCTAAAGTTCATGTTGAAAAGACAAGTTGAAATGGTAGGTGATTGATGAGACACAATTCTCACCAAGTGGCTTCATGAAAATATATGGTGCAGTGTGGCTGTCAGTCAAGGTAGCCTCTTAAAGGCAGCCTGAATTAGAATGGCGTATGAATTTATTTTCTGTCCCTTGCAGTTCCCCGGTAGAATAGCAAACATATAATTTTAATATAAAATAGACATCCTAGTTCAGAACTTGTAGGGCATTGGTGACCTTTTGAACCAGAAGACACTGACATGTACAGAAAGGCAAAATTACTTCACCAAGAAATGCACAAAATTTATCAGATTTCAGCCATAAAATTGTATTCTTTCTTAGTACAAAAGATTGTTGACATTCTCTGTTGAAGAGACTTATACAACAGGAGTGGTTTAGTGTATCTCAGACAATGTTGGGGTGATCAATGGATGGGTTTCCTTGCCCCAAGGGAGCATAGCAAGTATTCAGTTGAATTATTGATGGATCAATCTGAGCTGGCCTTAAGGATATTTCTGAAAAACAAAATAATAAGATAACATTTTTCAGGGTTTTTTTTAATGATCAACTAAGTCTATTTTGGCTTTTTTTTTTAACTAATCAATGTCTACTAATGCCTGTTACAATAATCCAAAAAGACTTAATAAAACCTCAGAAAAGTCAATTTGGTTAATCTTCCCCCTCACATAGATAAACGTGATCAAATGTATTTTCATTTAGTGAAACCTGAGGTGGTTTAGAATTTTCAAAGTTTATGGGCTGTTTTTTTTTTTTTTTTAATGGACCTGAGTGAGAATTTTCATCTAACAGCAACATTTCCATGAAGTATATCTCTAAACAAAAGAAATATATGACAGTGGATTTGAGATCATTACACCATTCTAAGTTTAACACAAATTCTAGCACACAGTCATATGTGTTTTGATGGATAGAGTTGGCCAGCCTAGAGATAATTGCCACATGATGGGGAAAAGGGCTTATCTGTTCGGTTTTGATGGGGCTTTTAATGACCACAGGAATCATTCTTCTCCCACTGGTAGCTTTAGACATAGAGGGAAAATATACAAATTTCAAAATGTAAGTAGCAATCCAGAAAAGGATTATTAACTGTTACATAGTACAAGTATTTGTGACATTTTCAAGAATCCTCTTATTTCTGCTATAGGTTGCTTCTTTCTTAATCACAATTTTGAAAGTGGACTTTTAAGTTGAAATGGAAGAAAAGCTGAAGGAGTGAATTTATGATCTATATGGAAACATCCTTTACACATCTTTGCACGTGTCAACATATAGAATACACAGATTAATAATTTGATTTAGAATAAATGTAAGTATTGTTATTCAAGTACAAGGATAAATGATGCATATTACCATAATTCTCAGTCCATTAAAACCCAACCCTTTACAATATTAAAAGCAGCTATATGTCCAATAAAAAAAAATTTTCATATTCTTTTCTCTACCTTTTTCCTGGTGTGTTCTGATACCTGAAGATTTGAATAGTTTTCTGAAGCACTTGGAAATTTCTTAGTTGAGATAATCCCACTTGGATTTTTGTCACTTTATCATTATCTTTGCTGGGAAGTAAACATAAGGCAGATAATATGTGAGGCACTTAGCATGACACTGGGCACATGACCTCCACTGAGCAGTTGCAGAATTATTTATGGTATGTTACATGCTCTCTACACTCAATATCACAAAAATCAGAGACATTTTCGTGTACAGTAAGATGTATTTAATTACCAACTTAGAAAAATAGGTCTTCAGGCCAAACTTCAGAATGGTGGCTAAATATTTAGATTTAAAAAAAAAAACACTAATGAAGAAGTCAGTCTTTTCCCCTTTTAGCAGACGTGAGTAATTTTCAAGACAGCTCTAGTGGTAAGAACTGGGCCTCACTCCTTCAACGCACATATGCTGAAATGTTCTGTTTCCCAGCTTTATAATTAGAGGTTATTTTACACTGATTTTCAGTGCAGATAAAATTTAGCTCACTGAAGCTATGACAGCCATCATCTCTTATTTTCATTAAACATACTCTAGAGCGGGTAGTTATAGAAATAAGATAAGAATTAGCATCTGAAAATTTAAAGATGATTGCAAAATCTTTTCTTTAAAAAATTGTGGGTTTCCCTTGGCCTAGCTTTCAGATATAAATCAGCATTGCTCTAAGTGACTGCCTCTGGCACCTGATATCTCACATTTTTGAGTGTTTGTGCTCACAAAAAAGAAGTCTGATTTCAGTTGTCTCAAAATGTAAGATGTGTTTCACTTTTGGGATTTGGGGACAATCAGCTAAGTGTGCTTTCAAAGCCATGTGCCCCCGCACAAATGGCCCATTTCTCCCTCTCTGTGTCTCAGCATATATGTATCTGCTTCCCTACACGTGCTTTTCAATGACAGCAGTTTCCCCCATCTCTTGCCAATATTTTGCAGCAAAATAAAAACATTTTCAGAAACCATTTCTAGTTTCATTCTAAAAATAAATAAAAATTTCGTTCATGTTGGATGGTCAAACAAACCAAGTCATTTTCTTTGGTACCCATTTACCAAGAAAATAGGTCGATCCAAGTTGACAAGCTTCCATGTTCCTTAGTGGCCCCATCAGCATTCACAGACTATGACAGTTCTTGGCTTAGCGTCCTTGAAACCAAACGTGGATGCTCTTCCAAAAGAGGGCCTAAGAAGCAAAGGTGGTGCTCTGGAAAGGAAAAGCCTCCAAGGTCTAGGTCTCCTACTTTTTATCTGAATTGTTTCCATCTTCTCATTGCTGTGATAGTCAAGGTTATTCCAAGCACATTTCTACCAGGCATGCTTCTGAAACGAGTGATCACAAAAGGGAGCTTAAAAACAGAAATGATCCTACATTCCATTTGGGTGTCACAATTCCTTCTATTGTCTCCTGGAGAACCAAAAGAACAATCATAGAAACAAAGACATCCCTTTCAGTATCTTCTTCCTCACTAATTTCAGGATAAGGGGTCGCTGAACTGTCCACTAATGTTCCTTTCTCACTTAGAAAATTTGTGACTTAGTAGCAGTGTTGCTTGGTATTAGACAAGCCAATCTGAAGGTCATGTAAAGTCAGGGGTGACTTGGCACAGGTAAGACAAGACAATAAAGTGCAGAAAGAAGCAAATAAAGCAAATTACTCAGAAAGACAAAGAAAAGAGACCATTTTGCTCCAGCAAATAGAGAGTATAAGCTTGGTCCCTGACTTTCTATTTCCCACTTCTAGCAGCTAATGAGACTTCTCTCTTTCCTGTCCTGATAGTCTACAAGATACCACTGCTTCCTTCCAATAGATTCTCCAAAGAATTCATCCAACAAATATGTATTGAGTCTGTACCATGCATTCAGCCTTGTAGCAGGTACTAAGTACATAACAGATTAAGTGGACATCATAACTATCCCCATGGATCTTTCAATTGACAGGAAAGAGAATCATTGAATAGGTAATTACACCAAAAAACACACAGTGAAAAGGGAAGTACAATGTGCTATGAAAGCATGTAGTTTGGGTAGCATAGATCATTATCCTAGTTAGAGGGAGAGACGGTTGCTGGTTAGTGGGGATCTCTTTGAGGCTGCACCATGTCAGCTGATATCTGAAGGACAATGGTCAATTGACTAGGTAAAGAGGGAGGGGTGGGTGAAAACATTCTAAGCAACAGTAAGAGCTGTGAGAAACCGAGGATAAAAAAAATTGGCATTTTGAGGAAATGCCAATATGAGGAAATCCAATATGAGCCCCCCAACAAAACAAATGAACAAATAAAACAAAACAAATCAAAAACTGAAGCGGTAATGTAAGCATTTCCAAGTTTTGACCCTGAAGTAAGGAAATGCTTTTAAGGATCTTGAATTTTATTGCAAAGGCATGAATAAGTTAAATAAGTTTTTTCTTTTAAAGGATGATGACATAATTAGGTTTACATTTTGCATCACTTAAGACAAACCAAGTCTGTTGCATTAATGAGTGAGTGAGATTATATTGACAGGGACTAAAGCTATGTTCTCACCTGGGAGCAGTGTTACTTCCCAGTGGATACCTATTAACATTTGCAGACATTTATGGTTGTCGCAGTTCTAGGGGGAGGGCGGGAAGGTTGCTGTCGGCATCTAGTAAATAGAGGACAGTGACGCTGCTAAACATTCTCGGATGCATAGGACAGCCTACCACAACAAATTATTGTCTGATCCAAAATGCCAGGGGTGCTAAGGTTGAGAAACCATGGAGTAGACTGAAGGTAGTAAAAATGAAGCGAAGCAGCATATTAGAAAGATATTTTGGAGGTAACATTTGTGATATTTAGTGATTAGACTGAGTACTCAGGCATCAAGAGCAAAAAAATTTTGACTCCCAGACTTCTAGCTTGAGCACTTGTTGATTGGTGATACCATGAACTGATTTAGAGAACAAAGTTGGAAGAACAAGGCTGGAAGAAGTAGAGTAAGGAAGATGAAGAGTGGCATTTTGAATATTATGCCTTTGAGTTACTTTTAAGAGAGTCAAGGTAATTTTTTTTTTTTTTGAAATGGAGTTTCACTCTTTTTTCCCAGACTGGGGTGCAGTGGAGTGATCTTAGCTCACTGCAACCTCCACCTCCCGGGTTCAAGCATGATTCTCCTGCCTCAGCCTCTTGAGTAGCTGGGACTACAGGCATGTGCCACCATCCTGGCTAATTTTGTATCTTTTTAGTAGAGATGGGGTTACTCCATATTGCTCAGGCTGGACTCAAACTCCCGACTTCAGGTGATCCGCCCACTTCGGCTTCCCAAAGTGCTGGGAGTACAGGTGTGAGCCACCACATCCAGCCTTTCCATGAGAATTTTCTAACATATATTTACATAAACAGTCCAAGGACTTCAGAGAAAGCACGGGGTGGAGTTAAACATTTAAGAGTTGTCATGAGGCATAGATTAGATACTTCCTGTGAAGAGCTTACTGTGGTGCCTGGCACACTGTAATTATTCAATAAATGTTCTTACTATATTATTGAGAGTGTTGGGGTGTAGATTGTAATTGAGGCCAAGAAAGTAAATAAGACTGCCTCAGGAGAATATGTAAAGTGAAAGAGAAGGATGAATCCCTACGCAATACCGAAAGAGAAGCAGCAGGCAGGAGAAGAGCTAGAAACTGCAACTGTGCAGTCAGATGTGGGGGAAAACCAGAAGCATGGGTGTGTGTCTCATGAAACAAGAGGAGGGAAGAGTTTCAAGAGGCATGAGTGATCGATCATATTAAATGCTGCTCTGAGCTAAAGTAGATTGAGAATTATTTTTTTGCAAATAAATTTAGAGACGAGAAAGTCATTGCCGATCTTGGGAAATATTGGTTTGGTATAGCAGAGGAAAGAGTAGGAATGGGCTGGAGAATGAAGAGAAGAAGTTGTAACTTTTCACCAGCCTTTGTGAAATTGCTGTCTGCAAAGGAGAAGGGAGTAGAACTACAGCTGGAGCAATTTCTGGGTGGTTTATCATTATTATCATTGTTGTCCAAGGTAGGAGACATTTGGCATGTTTCAATGTTAATGAAGGCCGAATGTCAACGGGGAAGGTTGGAGATAAAGAATATAAAGAAAATAATTTGGGGGGCAAGATTTCCAGGAAGGAAGAAGGAGAATACAACAAATAAGATGACTTTCATAGCCCACATAAACAGCTTACTGATTTGTTAATTTATTGCTTTGTGTAGTTAAAGGCAGTTGATAAAGACAAAAGTGTGAAGACCCTAAGGAATTAGAAGTGAGAGCATTGCTAAAGAGAGTGCGTGTGTGTTTGCTTTTATAGGGTTATTGGTATTTGAGCATTTAGGACTCTCTTCACAGCCAATTTTTGCGTTTATTCACTTTATTAACTTAGGGCATAATAATGTGTTCTAAATCAAGATCTTTCCTGTGGGCCTAAGACAGAGAAATAATGAATCCTGCTTATGATTATCAATACATTTGCAAATTTATTTGGTAATTAGAAGGAACATGACTTTGAAACTTTTCATAATGTGATAAGGAGCCTTATGAGAGTATGTGAGATGTATAAGTAAAGAGAATAGAAAAATGATGGATTAAGATCCTCACATTCTATTGTAACCTGTGGCTTAGCTGTGGGGGAGAGAGATTGAGCACCAGGAGTGGATCCCAGCCACGTCACTGACAAGCTATGTGACCTTGAGCAAGTTGTCTAATGTCTTTATGTCTCAGTTTCCTGGTCTGAATAAAGGAAATTATGATCGTGCTACATGGCCAGGCACGGTCGCTCATGCCTCTAATCTCAGCGCTTTGGGAGGCCAAGGCAGGTGGATCATGAAGTCAGGAGTTCAAGACCAGCCTGGCCAAGATGGTGAAACCTTGTCTTTACTAAAAATACAAAACATAGCCAGGCATGGTGGCAGGCGCCTATAATCCCAGCTGCTCTGGAGGCTGAGGCAGAGAATTGCTTGAACCCGGGAGGTGAACGTTGCCGTGAGCCAAGATTGCAGCCCTGCACTTTAGCCTGGGCAACAGAGCAAGACTCCGTCTCAAAAAAAAAAAAAAGCTACATTCATAGGGGTCATACAGAGGATTAAATGAGATAATGCATACAACAGTCCACAAGTGATGATTTAATACAATTTTTAGAGTGGACTATTTCTTTTCCAGGTCGTTGAGATGCACATTCTATTTATTTTTATACTCACAAATGCTCCTAGATTTAATTCATTCTCTTGAATATCTAATATCAATTTAAAATCATGACAATTGGTTTTAATACCTAGAGTAATTGAGCGATAAAGCATTCTTCATCTTGTTCCATAGGGCATTGTCTAACTAAAAGCATCAACCTAAATCCTAAAGATGAGAGGGAAATCAAGCAAGAAGAGATAGAAACTATCTTTGCCTGCCTATTCGGAGGCCTTCCATGATCGGTTCCAGTGCTCTGACCTCTCATTTATTACATTTTTTTCCAAGAAGAAAGCATAGAGAAGAAGAAATAAAAGTGCTCTCTATGGAAATATTTCACAAGAAGAAAACCGTAGCTTGGTTCTCTTTGCCATACATCGAATATTCACTATCTTCCTGTCACTCATCTTGGCATTTTATGCTTTTGAAAAAGAAACATGCAGAAGAGAAACCTCAGAGGCAGCAATTATACACTTGGGCTGATCCACATTTGGAAGGGCTTGGACAGGGTAAATGCCCTGATTCTTCATTGTTCCAGAACCAAAAACGAATGAGTCAGGTTCACCTCTTTGCTTTGAACATGCCTTGGCTGAAGGTTAATCACATTAATTTCTGTGAGTCAATGTTTTGCCCTGTCCTGGAAAAACAAACCATCAGCCATTTCAATAGTTAGATTCCCCATGTGATGATTTTCAAAATTTCCTTAACCATCAGAATCCTGCCAGCTTTATAGGTATGTTTTGGGTTCTTTTTGCAAGCAACAAATACCTGGCTGTTGAGAGTCTACAAACTACAGCCTTTACAAATCAGGGTTTCGTAATTGAGGAGCATGGAAAATTGCAGAAGGAAAGAGGGAAGCTAGAGTATAATTGTAAAGAAGACAAGAGAAAATGGGCATTAGAATTGTGAATGAATGCTTTTGCCAACCAGCAGTCACTGAAGTGCAAAATAAAATGAGACCCTAAGTTTTTCTCCCATTTTCCCCTCAAACTAGCTTTTTACCCAAAAAATATCTGGGCTCACATGTGGTCAGCTCATCACTAGACCAAAAATATAAAAACAAAGGCATGCTTTACCTGAGGTAAAATTTTAACTCATTACAATGTTTAGTCACTACAATGATGACAGGGACAAGTATTTCTTAAATTGTAGTGTCCATACAAATCGTTGGAGATCTTGTTAAAAAGCATATGCTGATTCAGTAAACTTGGAATGGGGCCCAAGATTCTGATTTTAAACAACTAATTATATTACCTTCGGATTCAAGTTTTGTACATTGCATTAATAAGTTCACAAGAAAATCACCTCTAATGATTCATCTCCTTATTGCCTAATCTATGTCAAAGTTTTGTGATTCAGAATCCAGTTCACAATTTCAGTCTGTCAGAGTCATCATAAAAGTAAGTTTTAAAAAAGCACATTGATGCTCAGCTAATGTTCAACTGACTGTGAAAATTATTTAGAGGTATCTAATTACCCAAGTCTTAATTATTAGAAGTTTGCTGTGATGGTCATTATGGTATATACAGAATTTTACATTTGACTCTTTGCTTTTGATTTTTCTCAGGTGTAAATTTTAACCTTTCAGACTGTAAATAAAATTTGAGATATAAATTTAGGGTCTGTTCATATACTACAACACAGACATTTTTTTATTATGAAAGGACATACGTGACATAAAAGAAGCCTGAAAGTCATCATTAATATAACTTTGCAACTGAGGTGAAGTAAACATCTAGGCCAGAGTGAAAGCACTGAATAATCTGATGTCTTGCTTTTGGACAAAATCTCTGGAACTAATGGCATTAAGAATAGATAAACAGCAAAGTCCTCCTTGAAAATATGCCTAGCATCTAACAGAGTTTAACATACACTAATTCTCAGAGTGTTAAACTTAGCTAAATTGCAAGACTCTGCTCTATTCATCAAAATTCTTTCCCAGAGGACACCGGTAAGAGAAAAATACTACCATAACAGAGCTTTTTAATAAGCAGAGGAGTATGTTCCCCAAAGCCTCTTTTCTCTGTAGAATATCACAGTCATCCTCACTTTCCATTTTCACTTTGTCCTCCTGCCATACCTGATAAATCCTAACCTTAGATAAGCCCAACAGTCTGTCTCCTCAGTGCCTGCAGTCCAGTAGCTGAGATCCTCAAGAGCAAATCACATCACCAGGTTGACTGATAGCACTTTCAATTTGTCATAACAGGTCTCAACTGAGCTGTAGATATCCTTTATGATCTTATTACATTATTCCAATCATTCTGCCCTTCCTTCATACTCCTTAGAAGACCCACTCCACCCATGCCCCCTTCCCTATCAGTGGATGGCCTTAGTGAAATATGCTTGTAGATAAGACTGTGAGCTCCAGAAACAAATTGTTTGGGTTTTATTAAGGTTCTGGGAACTTTTATAAATGTAACGTTAGGCATATATTATGTATATATAATTTCCACTTTTATTTTAGATTCAGGGAGTACATGTTCTTGTCAGTTATATGGATATATAGCATGATGCTGAGGTTCGGGGTATGATTAACCCTGTCACCCAGGTGGTGAACATCGTACTCAATCATTAGTTTTCAACACTGTGCCTACTTTCTGTCTCCCATAGTAGTTCCCAGTGTCTGTTGTTGCCATCTCTGTGTCCATGGGTGTTTAATGTTTAGCTCCCACTTATAAGCAAGAACATGTACTATTTGGTTTTCTGTTCCTGCACTAATTTGCTTAGGAGAATGGCTTCCAGCTGCATCTGTGTTGCTGCAAAGGGCATGATTTTGTTCTTTCATATGACTGCATAGTATTCCGTGGTATATATGTACCACAATTTTTTAATCCAATCCACAGTTAATGGGCACCTAGGTTGATTCCATGTCTTTGCTATTGTGAATAGTGCTATGATACATACAAGTGCATGTAACTTTTTGCTAGAAGGATTCACTTTCTTTTGGACATATATACCCAGTAATGGAATTTCTGGGTCAAACAGTAGTTCTAAGTTCTTTGAGAAATCTCCAAACTGCTTTCCACAGTGGCGGTACTAATTTACATTCCCACCAACAATGTGTAAGCATTCCCTGTTCTCCACAGTCTCATTCGCACCTATTATTGTTTTATTTTTTAGTAATATCTATTTTGACTGCTGTGAGATGGTAACTCATTGTGGTTTGGATTTGCATTTCTCCAATGATTCGTGATACTGACCATTTTTTCATATATTTGTTGTTCATATGTCTTCTTCTGAGAAGTGTCCATGCTTTGTCTGCTTTTTTTTTTTCTTGTTGAAGTATATTCTTTATAGATTCTGGATATTAGATCTGGAGATCGGATGGTGATAGGCATGAAGCTTTACTTCTGGGTCCTCTACTCTGTTTCACTGGTCTATGTGTCTGTGTTTGTACCAGCACCATGTTATTTTGGTTACTGTACACTTACAGTATAGTTTCAAGTCGGATAATGTGAAGGCATACATTTAACAGTTCTGTGCCTCCATTTCTTATTGGGAAAATAGAGACAATAGTAGTTCCTCTCTCATAAGGTTGTTGTAAATAATAAATGATTCAGTAAATGTAAATATTCTAAAATAATACTTTCTATCAAAAAAATTTTACTATTACCTGTTTTCTAATTATATTTTCACAAGAAACATATAAGCCACCTGGTAGAAATTCCCTTAACTCTCCAACCCCATACCAACAAATCCATCTGCACCTAACTTTCCTTCTTCCCATCCTTTATGTTATGCTTCCCTTGGGGAAAAGTCCACGTCTTCACTTGTGCTCTAGAGCAGGAATTGGCAAACTATGAACCAGGGACCAAATCTCACCTGTTTTTGCATGGCCCGAGAGCTAAGAATGATTTTGCTGTCTCTAAATGTTTAAAGAAAATTCAAAAGAAGAATGATAATTTGTGACACATGAAAGTGATATGAAATTCAAAGTTCATTATCTACAAATAAAATTTTACTGGAACATAGTTACACTGGTTCCTTCACACACTGTCTATGGCTGCTCTGTGGTAGGGTTGAGTCAGGGAGACAGACACTGTAAGGACTGCTGAGTTTAGAATATGTACTTACCTGGCCCTTTAAGGAAAAAGTATGCTGACCCCTGGCCTAGAGCCCATTCCTTCCCACCATGGCTCAACCACTTCTCATCTACTGAATCTTTCCTATAAGCATTCAAAGATGCCCAAATTTGTCCAATCCTAAAATAAAACAAAAGCTCCATTCCACTACAACTTGCTCAATGTTTTTCACATCCCCACTGGTCAGAATCATACATACCTCTTGAATACATTTCTTCCCTTTCTATTCACTATTCAACCTACTACTAGCTGGTTTCCACTCACTAAACCAAAAATCCTCTTGCTAAGGTTACAAATGATTTCTATATTCCTCATGTCAGAAATCTTTTTATCTAAAACTCTTTGCAGCATTCAACATTGACCATCTTTTCCTTTAGTTTCCCTGACATGACACTTCTTGGATTTCTCATCTTCTTACCTCCTCCACCACCTACTCCGTAGCTTATATCAGAAATGTCACGTATCCAATCACCAAGTCCCATGATTCTTCATCCTAAATATGTTTCAATATATCTACTTTTCCTCATGACTACTGATATCACCCTAGAACAAAGAATATTCTTCTACCCAGATATCTTAAATCTCCTTTTTATTCCTGATCATTTGTTGCTCCATGAAGCATCTAGCAGTGATCTTACTAGGTTGGTGCAAAAGTAATTGTGATTTTTGTCATTGAAAGATAAAATCTTATCATGTGGCTCTCTTTAAAATCTTTCAATAGCTGTCCATTGCTGTTAGATTGAAGATTATTTCTTCTTATATTTTAACTTTATTATAAAAAGTAAAATATGTAAGTAGAGAGAATATTATATGGAGCTCCAAATATTCATCACCTAGTCTTAATACCTGTTATCATTTTACCATATTCTTCATCTACTTTCTGCTTGCTTATTTTTTACTCTAATATAATATATATATAACATAAAATTTACTATTGTAACCATCTTTAAACATACAGTTCTGCAGCACTATGAATTGCTGTGCCACCATCACCACCATCTATCTCCTGAAGACTGCATTATTTGCATTCATTTTACATGACAGGTCCCTGCCTGAGTGATTCCCTGCCATGAACTGTTCCCTTGGTCCCCAGTGTATCCTTAGAGCCTACCAAGCTGATAAGAATCACATCATTATTCAATCAATATCGGTTAAAAAATTGAATGAGGTCTTCCAGCCACTTCTCAAATATCACCAGCTCAGACTGCTCAGATATTGTTGTAAAGATCAAATTAAATAATTTATGAAAATCTTTTTTTGTAATCTTCAAATCCCAGTGCACATCATGACCTTATTATTGAAGAAACTAGGCATAAGCAAATGAAAATACAGTGCATTTGAGATGACAAGGAAGCACATATTAAATTGCCACATTGCATACTATGTATTAATGCATCCCAAAGTGAATCCCTTAAAATATCAGCTTATGAAATAGTAAAAAAAAAAGAAGAAGAAGAAGAAAAAGAAACTTTTTTAGATTAATAAATTAGGGAAAGGCTTCAAATAATTTTTCCCTCCCCTTTGCAGATACACAGTGTACACTGCTGTATGGGGCATTAAAAAATAAAAATTCAACTTTTAAAGCCAATAATTTTATCAACTTATTTTTTTGACCAGAGAATGTTTTTGAAAATTTTTATTAATTACTCACATGAACTAGTTTTTATAGAATCTGGTATGGTAATTTATAAAATCTGGTATGAGATACTATATTAGCAAGAGCAAGATTATTGTAGACTCAATAATGTTTCAGGTATAAGTTGGAATGTGAACTGGGCAGTTAAAAAAATAGAATTTAGATAAGCAAGGGAAAAGGCATTTCACAGATTGGTATTAAAATGATAGTCACAGAAGTGGAATTAATTTAGAATTATTCTAATAGTTTCACAATCATGTTTTTGTAGTCTTTTGTTTCACATATAAAGTAGCATGAATACAGTATTACCTAATACAACAGCCATGCATTGAGTAATTCCTTGGAGAAAGACATTAAATTCATAAACATTAGTGTTTATGGAACTAAGCTACTGGGACTAAGAGATGTCACTGGATACTGATGCAATCCCAAAAGTAATATACCCTAAAGAGAAAAAGGTAAAATGGTATCATTCATTCACTGAGCACTTAATACACCTCACAGAATAAGATAGATAGACTGAATAAATAGCCCTGATTTTTTAAGCCTCACTGTAACCAAGTCTTTTGCCATCTAACCTTGTAGTGTCTATGTAAATACAGGCCACATCATGTGACATTTTGCATAATGAGATGTTAGCAGAAATGATGGAAAAAGAAGTAGATAAAATATTTGCAACTTGCTGCTTGGTCCTTTTCACCTTAGCCTTTACCAGGGAGAACAAACCCAGCTAGCCTGCTAAAGGACGACAGACATGTCAACCAGAGCTGATGTCCCAGTCATCCAAGCCAAGGCCATTCTACCTAAGTCCACAGCTAATTGACCCCCAGAAATGTGAGCAAGCCTAGCCAAGATCAGTCAAGCCAAGCTCAAAGAGACAATTTAGCACAAACTATCAAAAGCTTTAAAGATGTCTTTGTCTATGGTAAGAATTCCACATTTAAGAATCGATCCTATTGGGGAAAAAAATAGTCAAAGATTTTATAGAAAAGAAATTTTTTTCAGTGTTATTTATAATTGTGAAAAAATTACATTATCCTAAAATTTTCAATGTGGGTTATTAATTATATTAAGTGTGGTTATTCAAACAATGCTACATCACTTTTAAAATGACACTCATCCTTGATCAAGGTAGAGTAACAGGGAGTAGATTGATTCTCCCAACTGAAGCAATTAAACACAGAAAAAAAAAACTGTAGAAAACAATAGTTCTTATGACATTAGACATCTGAAAATAAAGGACACTGAAAGACAAGAAAGCATAGTGATAGAGTGCTATGATTACCGAGCTAACTGTCTGGAGAGAGTTTCCAGGTCATGACATAAGGACAGGAAAACCCATCTAGCACTCCATGGCCTCACTGAATTGAGGAGACAGTCCTATGCTCACAAGAAGGTTAAAGTGGCTAGAGTCCACAGTAAGAATACCAAAGAAGAGAAAGCTGCACAGAGTTAACTGTATAGATCTTCTCAAGTCTTTAGTTGAACACCAGTCAGCACAGGTATAAAGAAACGATACAAGGCCAAGGAAAGAATAGCCTAATAGAACAATACATGGAGTTGACATGGGGCTGAGAATAGCAATTCTCACAGCCACAGTAAAAACCTTCATAAATCATTGACCATGGCGTAGAGTACACAGGAGGGTTTTGCCTCATAGGAAGGAAATGTTAGTTATAGAACAAATTGTGCTCTGGTCATGCCTAACAACAATCAAAAGTAAGACCTCAAAAATCAAAATGTGTTCACATAACTAAAGTGTATCTCAGAACCAAAAAAACAAGACTATTTTTTATAAATACAAAAATATCAAGCAACTGATAATGTAAAATTTCACAATTTCTCACATCTAATCAAAAGTCAGTAACCAGGCATGCAAATAAATGCCCACAATGAAGGCAAAAAGGAATCCACCAAAACTGACAGATTACACATATTACATAAGTAATAGTTACTTAAAATAGTTTTTCTCATGCATTCTATAAGTTCAGGAACCTAGAGGAAGGATTAAACATGATAGATTTTTTTTAAGGCTCAAATCAAGCGTCTAGAGATTAAAACCACAGTATCTGATATCAAAGCTAAAATGGATGGGATTATTAGCAGATTAGACATTCAAATACAAATTGTAATTGAAGTCCCCAAAAGAGAAGAAAGAGGATGGTACACTTTTAAAAGATATAATGGCTAAATTTTTTTAAGTAGAGTAAAATTATAAACCCAAAGACACAAGAAAATCTATGAACCCCAAACACAAGATACAAGAATAAAATTCAGAAGAAGCACATCATAATCTAACTACTTAAAACAATAATAAAGAGAAAAATCTAAAAAATAGCTGGAGGAAAACAAAAGACAATGCAAAGAGAATAAACGGATATATGACAGTACATTCCTCATGAGAAACAATGAAAGCCAGAATACAGTGGAATGAGCTCTTTAGTGTACTGCAAGAAAAAAAACAACTATCAATCTAGAATTCTCAACTTAGAGACACTCTTTCAGAAACAAAGGGAAAAAGCAAAAGTTTTTTTAGGCAGGAAAAAAAAGCTCAAAGAATTTATCATCAACACACCTGTACTAGAAAAAGTATTAAAGAAAGTCCCTAGGCAGAAGGAAAATGATACCAAATGAAAATATAAATCTATACAAATACATGAAAAGCACAATAAATGGTAACTATTAAATTACATAAGAAACTATAACAATTTTTTTCTTATTTAAATCTATGTACAAAACAACTATGAGTTTAATGCAAAGGCCATAGCATAATATCTTAAGGCATATAACATGTGTGCAAGTAAAATATATGCTAACAGTAGCACAAGGCCTAGAGATGAGAAGATAAAGGGAAATATTTTATTGTAAGGTTCTTATACAAGAAGTGACATACTTGAAAAGAGACTATGATATATTAAGATGAATACTAGAAACTCTAAACAAAAGCATGAAAATAACACAACAAATTGTTAATAGCTAGAAAACCAAAGCAGATAAAATGGAATCACAAAGTATAGTCAATTTATCCAGAAGTAATCAGGAACAGAAGGAAAAGGGAAGAAAACAGATGAGACAAATAGATAGCAAATTAGTAAGTCTTGCAATGACTTTATCAATAATTACATCAAATGTAGATTATGTTAACTATGGATTGACAAACTTTTTCTTTTTAGGATCAGACAGTCAATATTTTAGGCTTTAAAGCCATATGGTGTCTGTCATAATCACTCAACTCAGCCATTGGAGAGTGAAAGCAGCTATAAACATTACATAAACAAATGAGCATGACTGTGTTTCAATCAAATTTTGTTTACAAAAATAGTTGGTAAGCTGTTGTTTCCTGACCTCTGATCTAAACATATCAATTCAGAGGCAGAGCCAGTCAGATTAGACATAAAGCAAGGCCCAATTTGATGTTATCTACAAAACTCCACCTTATACATAAAGACACCAATAGGTTAAAGAAGGGAGAAATATATAACACATTAACACTAGTCAAAAGAAAGTTATACTGGCTCTATTAACACTTGAAATAATAGATTTTGGGATAAAGAATGTGACTGAGGTAAATAGAGTCATTTCATAATGATAAAGGAGTTGATTCACCCAGGTAACATAACAATCCTAAATACCTAGGCACAAAATAAACAAGCCTCCAAATATATGATGCAAAAATACCATTTATACCATTACAATTAGATTTTTCACTGAAAAAAAAGATAGAACAAGTAGAAAAATGACTAAGGATCCACCAATAGTCCTTAATGCCTTTATAATGTACTTCATTTAACAATAGGAGAATACACTTTCAAGTGTACACAGAACATTTACCAATTTAGATCATAATTTAGACCATCAAGTTATAGTTTCTGTAAGTTTCAAATGATTCAATTCATACAAGGTATGTTCTTTTACCATAATGGAATTAAATTAGTGATCAATAACAAAAAGATATCTGGAATCCCCCCCCAATATTTGGAAACTAAATATTACACTTCTAAATAGCATAATGACTCAAAGAGGCAATCATGAGGAAAATAAGGAAGTATTTTGAATTGAATAAAAATATAAATACAAAATACCAAAATTTGGGGATGCTACTAATGCAGTACTTACAGACGTTCAGAGCACTAGACACCTGAATTAGGGGGGAAAAATAAATCTCTCGAATCACTGACCTCAGCATAGAAACTAGAAAAATGAGCAAATTAAACCCAAAGTAAGCAGAAGAAAAAATAAAAATTAGAGCATAAATCAGTGAAATTTTAAAAATAGAGAAATGAATAAAAAAATACTTCTACAGTCATTGTAATCATTGAAAGTAATAAAATACTAACGAGACTGACAAAGATAAAAATAAATAATTCAAAAATTACCAATTTCATGAATGAAAGAAATAACATCAATACAGATTTTACATGTATTAAAATGATAATACTAGAATATTATGGGCAACTTTAAGCCAATAAATTGTACAGCATAGATGAAATGGACATATTTCCTAAAGACAAAAGTGACCAAAGTGTAATAAAAAATAATTGCATAGCTTGATTAGTCATATATGTATTAAAGATATTCAACTTGCATTTAGAATACTTGTTACAAGGAAAACTCCAGGCCCAGATGCCCTCACTAGGCATCTACTAAACATTTAAACAAGAAATAATATCATTTCTCTAATGACCAGTGATGTTAAGCATGTTTTCATATGTTTGTTGGCCTCATAAATGTCTTCTTTTGAAAAGTGTCTGTTCATATCCTTTGCCCACTTTTGAATGGGTTGGTTTGTTTGTTTTCTTGTAAATCTGCTTTACTTCTTTGCAGATTCTGGTTATTAGCCCTTTGTCAGATGGGTAGATTACAAACATTTTTTTCCCATTTTGTTGGTTGCCAGGTCACTCTAATGATTGTTTCTTTTGCTGTGCAGAAACTCTTAAGTTTAATTAGGTCCCATTTGTCCATTTTGGCTTCTGTTGCCATTGCTTTTGGTGTTTTAGTCATGATGTCCGTGCCTATGCCTGTGTCCTGAATGGTATTGTCTAGGTTTTCTTCTAGGGTTTTTATGGTTTTAGGTCTTATGTTTAAATCTTTAATCCATCTGGAGTTAATTCTAGTGTAAGGTGTAAGGAAGGGGTCCAGTTTCAGCTTTCTGCACATGGCTAGCCAGTTTTCCCAACACCATTTATTAAACAGGGAATATTTTCCCCATAGCTTGTTTTTGTCAGGTTTGTCAAAGATCAGATGGTCATTAGAGAATTGCAAATTAAAACCACATTGAGATACCCTCTCACGCCAGTTAGAATGGCCATCATTAAAAAATCTGGAGACAACAGATGCTGGAGAGAATGTGGAGAAATAGGAACACTTTTACACTGTTGGTGGGAGTATAAATTAGTTCAATCATTGTGGAAGATAGTGTGGTGATTCCTCAAGGATCTAGAAATAGAAATTCCATTTGATCAAGCAATCCCATTACTGGGTATATACCCAAAGGATTATAAATCATTCTATTATAAAGACGCATGCACACGTATGTTCATTGCTGGCTGTTTACAATAGCAAAGACCTGGAACCAACCCAAATGCCCATCAGTGGTAGGCTGGATAAAGAAAATGTGGCACATATACACTATGGAATACTATGCAGCCATAAAAAAAGATGAGTTCGTGTCCTTTGTAGGGACATGGATGAATCTGGAAACCCATCATTCTCAGCAAACTGACACAAGAACACAAAACCAAACACAGAATATTCTCACTCATAGGTGGGTGTTGAGCAATGAAAACATACGGGCACAGGGAGGGGAACATCACACACTGGGGTCTATTGGGAGGTGGGGGCCTAGGGGAGGGACAGCAGGGGGTAGGGAGGTTAGGGAAGGATAACTTTGGGAGAAATGCCTGATGTAGGTGACAGGGGGATGGAGGCAGCAAACCACCATGGCATGTGTGTACCTATGCAACAATCCTGCAAAATCTGCACATGTACCCCAGAACTTAAAGTATAATTTTAAAAAAAATAATAATAATAATATCAATTCTACACAAATGTTTCCAAAAATTTCAAGGAAAGGAGTATTTCCCAATTCATTCTGAGGTCCTCATTATTCTGATAACAAAAGAGATTAAAGACATTACAAGAAAACCACAGACCAATATTCATTATGAACATGGATGAAAAATTGTTAACAAAGTTTAGCAAACTGAATCCAATAACATATAAAGAGGACATTACATCACAACCACATGACGTTTGTCCCAGTAATACTCAATTTATTTACTGTTCAAAACCCAATCAATGTAATTCACAGAGACAAAACAACCAACCTTTATGATTGCCTTAATAGGTGCAGAAAAAGCATTTCACAAAATCAAACATCCACTCCTGATAAAAGCTCTTAAAAAACTAGAAATAATAGAGTACTGTATCAACCTGATAAACATCACTTTTAATAAAACCTACAGCTGATACCACAGTTAATGGTGAAAAACTGAAGACTGTCCTACGATCAGAAGAAAACCAAATATTCACTCTCATGACTTCTATTCAACACTGTACTGAAGGCTCTATCCATTACCATAAGGCAAGAAAAGTAAAATATAAATGCCAACCAGATCAGAAAAGACAAATTAAGGTTTATTTGTGCATCATATAATTGTCTGTGTAGAATACACGATAAGATCTAAAAAAAGCTCTTAAAGCTCATAAGTAATTTTCACAAGGTTGTAAATTATAAGACCAATATCTACAAATTTTATTTTTAGTATTAGTAATGAAAAATCAGAAATTGAAATAAACAAAATATACCATTTAAAATAGCATCAAAAATAATGAAATGCTTAAAGATAAACCCGACAAAAGAGATGTAAGACTTACACACTAAAATTATAAAATATAGCTGAAAGAAATTAAAGAATTCCTAATATATTGAGAACTATATCATGTTCATAGAGCCAGTACAATATTAAGATATCAATTCTTCCCAGTTGATCTATTAGTTCAACACAATTACAATCACAATTTCAATAGGCATCCTTATTTTAATTGACAAGCTGATTCTAAATTTATATGAAAATGCATAAGACTTAGAATATCTAAAACAACTTTGAAAAACAAAAACAAATTTGAAAGACTTATGCTATACAATTTCAAGACAATATAAAGATACAGTAATCAAGGTATTAGTAAAAGTATAGGCATGCAGCCAATGGAACAGAATAAAGAACCAGAAATAGACTCATACATATATAGCCAACTGAACTTTGACAAAACTGCAAAGGCAATTAATATACTCTTTTCAGCAAATAGTGCTAAGATTTATTGGTTACACTTGTCTCTGGTAATTGTATTCTATTTTGCCAATAAAAGTTCACTGAAAAGACCTTGGTGAAACTTGGTAAATGAATATTGTTCAGCTGACTTCCTGTTATCACATCCTTTTCTCTGTATCCAAATATAAAGCCCAAGGTCCTGTCTAATTACATAGATGTGAAAGAGAAGAAATATTTTATAAGTATGAAAATTCTTATCAAAGGTGCAACAGGGGCTCAGTTCTGTGCTTTTAGATTTCAAGGATAAAATAATTGCAGGAAGTATAGTCCCTTCCTTCTAGGAATTTCTAATCAAGTCAGGGAGAGAGAATTAACATACGTGGGATGATGGATATGAGTATGCAGAATTATGTGATCGAGGATTGTACTGTGTATTGAACACTTGTAAAAGTTTTCTTGCATTATTTATTAGCTACTCTGGGGTTTTATTCATTACTGATTAAATAGTTGGAAAATTAGATTTGTGAACAAAGTAATTTAAAAAATAGGAATTGTTTCTTCTAGAGATATCTGAGGACAATTAAGTGATGATCATCAAGCATAGCAATGTTTATGCCACAAGAAAGGTGTTACCCCGTTTCCCTCCATTTCTGCAAAAGACAGGGGTCGTCTGGACCTAATTACAGCATGAGGGATTTAGAATAAATATAAGAAATAGGATGGCAAGAACAGAGCTGACAGCTTTCTCTGATTTATTTTCTATTATCTTTTATAACAAATCTCCCAGAATGATGACACAAATATCAGGAGTTGGCCACGTGTATTTGCTTCTTTAAGCTTCATTCATTCACTCAGTGTGCAAGCAGTGAGCACTGTCTCTGTTCCAAGGGCCATGGCAGGCTCTGAGGATGCAAGAACCGCATGGACGTGGACATGGCCGCTACTTTGTGACATTATAGTCCGACTGGAGTACAGGCCATGTACAGGGTCCTTAGGAAGCTAGAATAGTATCATCATTTCCTTATTTAGAAATTTTATGGAACTTTCCACAGAACCCTATGTAGTAAAGATAATGAATTCTAAACTATTTAGTGTGTCACTCAAGTCCCTTGTGGCTCACGCCTGTTGTCCCAGCACCTTCAGGAGGCTGAGATAGGTGGATCACCTGAGGTCAAGAGTTCAAGACCAGCCTGGCCAACATGGCAAAACCCCATCTCTACTAAAAAAAATTAAAAATACAAAAATTATCTGGGTGTGGTGGTGGGCACCTGTAATCCCTGCTACTCGGGAGGCTGGGGCAGTAAGAATTGCTTGAATTCAGGAGGCAGAAGTTGCAGTGAGCTGAGATCGTGCCATTGCACTCCAGTCTGGGCAACAAGAGTGAAACTCCATCTCAAAATAAATTAAAAAAAGGTTTTACCCTCATTTCTAGACTCATCTCTCAATGTTCCCTTAACATCTTCCAACTACGTATACACTTACCCCAACTAACTATACTCAATGGATTATTTAGGGAGCTTATGTTCCTTAAATGTACCTTTGTGAAGAGACATTTTTGTAACTTAGAGTTTTTACCCATGCTATTGTCTTTCATTTGCAATGCTACGCTCCCCACCATCCCTGAGCCCCAAGAAGTAGAATGGGCCTTCCAAATTAGGAATGGGCACATTGTTAGCTCCATACATTAGTGCACATGTATAGATTTTCAGTTCCAAGACAGCAGGTGCTTGAGACACCTTTGTGGCCTGGCGGTTAGCAAAGGGCCTACTTTATATGATGTGATATATATGTGTGAGTGATCACTATAAGACAGAAAAAAGGAAAGGGGAAAAGGACAGAAGAATGAAGAGAGGAGAGGGAAGGAAAGGAAGAACTGAAGGAAGGAGGGAGGGAGGGAGGAAGGAAGGAAGGAAGGAAGGAAGGAAGGGAGAAAAAAAGGGAGGGAGGGAGGGATAGAGGGAAAGTCTCATGTAATGGGGATAATATTTTTAAGTCTTAACTGTGTTTGTATCCTAAAGGTCTCTTCCTACTCCTTGCACAATCCATCCACCTGTACCTCCGTTCTTTTTGTAACCCGTTATAGAGCTGAAAAAGAATCTGTTTGAGTCTGAAAGATTCAGCTACAAACCTATAGAGTGAGTTTTTACAATAGCAGATACTACATAAATGACCCTGGCTCAATGTGTCAGTCTGTTCAGGCTGCTATAACAAAATATCATGAACTGGGTGTCTTAAACAACAGAAATTTATTTTCTCACTGTCATGAGGGCTGAGAAGTACAAGATTAACGTGCCAGCTGATAAGGTTCTTGGTGAGGGCTCTCTTCCTGGCTTGTATACAGCCAGCCACCTTCCCACTGTGTCCTCACATGGTGGAGAAAACTCTCATATCTCTTCCTCTCTTAGAAGGGCACCAGCCCTCTTGAATTAGGGCCCCACTCTTTCGACCCGATTTAAATGTATTACCTCCTTATAGGCCCTATCTCTAAACATAGTCACATTGAGCGTAAGGACTTAACATACAAATTTGGATGGGACATAATTCAGTTCCTAGTAATAGGAAAGAAAGGAAATGTCAGGAATATTCCTGAGGAGAGAGGAAGAATAGAAAAGCCTCTGACTAGTAGGACAGAAGGTTAGGGTTAGGGGGCGAGGAAGGACCTGACCTTCCTTTGAGGGCACCTGGGATTGAGTTAGTTCTAAATTATTACTCTTCTTAACCAGCTAAGGAGGATGAACTGCCCAGAGTCAGCCTCCTCCCCAGAGAGCATCAGTTTGGAGATAACAGTGGGGTGCTGGAGACCCTGCCCTGGCTCTGCACACCTTGAGTATCTTGGACTTAGGAAACCAGAGATCTTGCAGGAGGGACATGGACACTTGTGGCAAGAGAGAGTTATGAAATTATTCAAAACTGTCCATCATGGGTGGAACTCGGAGTACTTCTTAAAAGGAACACAGTTACTGAGAATTCCTGGATGGGCCTCAATGTCCCCTTTAACTCTGTCCTGCAAAGGCTTTTAGGAAATGTGGCTGGTCAGACCTGTGACCACAGGCATCAGGAAAATTAGTTTGCAATCCTACTGGTTTCCTAGCACTGCTGTAGCAAATTACCACAAACTGGGTGACTTCTAAAAGCCAGAAATCTATTATCTCACAGTTCTGCAGGCAGAAGGCAGAAGTCCAAAACCAAGGTGACAGCAGGGCCATGCTCCCTCCAAAGGCACGAGAAAAGAACTGTTTTGGTTTTTGGTGGTTGCCAATAATCTTTGAGTTCTTAGTGGTAGCAGCATAACTCCACTCACTACCTCTGTATTTGCATGGCCGTCTTCCTTCTGTGAGTCTGTCTCTGTCTCGGTATCTCTTATAAGGACGGCAGTGATTGGATTTAGAACTCACTCTAATCCAGTATTACCTTGTCTTAACTTGCATTTTAATCTGCAAAAAAGGAGTCTGTTTCCAAATAAGATACATTCACAGATACTAGAAGTTAGGCTTTGAACATGTCTTTTGGCGTGACATAATTCTACCCACAACAGAACCCTAAATGTTATTCTTGCTACAACCTGCAATGAAGTGGCACATTAGATGCTACTATGTGGTAACTTACTCTAAGCATGTTTTTACTCAACTATTGAGAAAATTCCATGCAAAACACTATTCAACTACACTAGCATTTTCTACTTAATGTTCTGCAAAATACTGGGGTTTTGTTTTGTTTTGTTTTGAGATGGAGTCTCACTCTGTAGCCAGGCTGGAGTGCAGTGGCACCATCTCAGCTCACTGCAACTTCCCCCTCCCAGATTCAAGCGATTCTCCTGCCTCAGCCTCCCAAGTAGATGGGACTACAGGTGCTCACCATCACACCTGGCTAATTTTTGTATTTTTAGTAGAGACAGCATTTCACCATGCTGTCCAGGCTAGTCTTGATCTCCTGACTTCCTGATCCACCCACCTTGGCCTCCCAAAGTGCTGGGATTACAAGCCTGAGCCGCCATGCCCAGCCAAAATACTATTTCTTGAAGGTATAATGTAACTGTGCCTTGACTCAAGGGCCATGTATTATCAGAGCCCCAATCAGAGAAGCAGACCAGTAGGTAATATGTAATATAAGTTGTATATTATATACCATATAGTATATATTCCAAAGGATTTTATTTTTCATAATTGTGGGGAATTCTTTAAGCACTATTTTTATCGCTCTGAAGTTGTGTTATGTCTGCTCTGGGGTTTAAAGTCCCCAAGACAGGCAATCAAGAAGGAAAGATGGAAATAACATGGAGGAGAACAAAGGTCAATTAAATTCATGAGCACAGCTGTAACCCAAGTCAGTTCTTACGGCCTCTGACATTGTTGGCCTGATGCCCTTCCTCATAGAGCTGAATGCACACCTGGCCCAAGAGCTGGAGAAGCTGAAAGTGGGACCAGGGAAAGGTGGAGCAGTTGCAGACCCAACTGCTGAACCACATCAACGAGGTGAGCCAGCAGGTAAGCAATAACGTGAGAGAGTCACAGAATGGCTGCTGCTTATTTTCCACCTTCCAAATCTTCCACAAGAATGTCTCTCTTGGCCACCCTAACTGAAAACATTCACAGAAGGGAATTATGGGAAATGTAGTTTAACCTAGCCAATCTTACACATTAGGAAGCCACCACAGGTACCACAACCAACAAATTAGGGATCCATGACATACAGTAGCCCTCTCTGGCAGACTCACAAGCACATTAATATAGCAAAGACTCAGCAAAGTCCTTGAATTTAAAAATAAATTCACTGTTCCACTTGGATCTAGGATTTCCCCCACTTATTAGACTCACTTATTTTGGAGATTATGATGATGAACTTACAATGGAAACTTAATGATTGCTTATTAGTGTGGTGTCTGGGTTTTTTGCGTGGTTTTTTCGGTATATATCTCTGAGTAAATGCAAGAGAAACTCTATAATGAGATGCTGTGTTTCTTTAAAGTGTCAGTGTAAGTGCTCAGTACTAAGTAAAAAAGAGTTTCTTGGATTTGTGAATCAGTATATCCAAACGCTGTCAATTTCAAGGAAAGATACACTGAATTTGTGGGATAGTTTGGAGAAATTTAGACCTCTTAAACCATCCTGAATTAACCTATTTTAAATGCTGTGACTCTATTTCATTTACATTAAAGGCTTAATAAGTAAAGTTCTTTTGATTTCCTATTTGAAAGTGACTGTAGTTAAACTTCCTACAGAAGTAATGGGCACACACACACATCTTGCAATTTACAGTTGTTATAGCCAACATTTTAAAACTAGATTACAAAAACAGCTACCATTGAAGGCAGCATAGTAACAGTGAAGAGCATGGACTCTGGAACCAGGCTGCCTGAGCTTGAAACAGATCTACCACTTATTGGCTGATGACATTGAGTAAGTCTCATCATGGTTCTGAGCCTCAATTTTTTCACATGTAAAATGGGGAGAGTAATATTTTCCTCTTCACAAGTAATTATAAATAGGAAAGATTTTAATGATTATAAAGTGTTTTAAACAGTGCTTGGCACACTGTGAGTGCTATACATGTGTGTGCATGGATCTGACAAGCTCCCACTCTATGATATGTGCCACATAGTCACTGTCTCATTAATTATTAATTGATTAATTAATAATTAATTTTTGAAGATGGAGTCTCACTGTGTCACCAAGGCTGGAGTGCAGTGGCATGATCTTGGCTCACTGCCACCTCTGCCTCCCCGAATCAAGTGATTCTCCTGCCTCAACCTCCCAAATAGTTGGGACTACAGGTGTGTACCACCACACGTGGCTAATTTTTTGAATTTTTAGTAGAGACAGGGTTTCACCATGTTAGCCAGGATGGTCTTGATCTCCTGACCTCATGATCTGCCCGCCTCAGCCTCTCAAAGTGCTGGGATTACAGGCGTGAGCCACCATGCCTGACCTCACTGTCCCTTTAATCCTCACAATTCCTGCAGGGCCTATACTATTATCCCAATTTCATAGATGAAGAAACTAAGTCAAATAGAGGTGAAGAATCCTCTCTCAGGTTACAGAGACTGAGGTAGTGCCAGGACAAAACCCTAGATGGCTCTTACTCTGAGACATGGTCTCATTCCACAAGGCCATGGTACCTCCCAAGCAGTTTTAAGTCTCTCTGAGACTCCTTCCTAAAAGTCTCAAAAGATGAGATCAAATTGAATAGGTCCAGAAATGGAATTAGTTCCTCTCCCAAGGGGTGCTAAAGTTGTTGCTGTCACTTATTCTTGACCTAGACTAGATACGAACGTGGAACTTAGAATGAAGGGCTCCATGGGTTTATTTTGCCCTGAGTTTACACAGTCCCTAGAAAGTTCTTTAAATACTTTCAATCAAGGGCTTAGAAAAATTTTTAAAAATAACCTTGCACATACAATTAGAAACTGGCATGTGGAGAATTAAATATAAGAAATGAAATTGTTTATAATTATCAGGGACTACTTGAAGGGAGGTGCTTTAAAGAAAATACCTCGGACTCTCAAAACCCACACAAAGGGGGCTGAAATGCCTTGTTGATGGCAGAACTCATGTGAGTCGAAGGGCAGAGATCCTGAGCCAAGGGGCTCTCAGTACTTAGTAGGTCAGAGATGGAGGCGAGGCTGGAAGGGTCTGGGGCAGATATGGGTGTGTTAATATGATTATAATGACTATTACAGAAATGTACGGCAAGAAAATATTTTTAAAGTAAGAATGAAATAATCTGTTTTACATTATGTATCTGTGTAAGTATGCATGCATGACAGAATTAGAATTTAAAAATAAACTTAGATCTATATTCGCTGATACAGATGCCATTCTGCATTACAAGGCAGGAAGAAAAATTATACTGCAAAGCATGACTCCATTAGCTAACAATACACACAAGAAACCCTCTATGAGTATCTAGATGTCTCTCTCTCTCTCTCTCTGTGTGTGTGTGTGTGTGTGTGTGTGTGTGTGCATCTTTGCATGAGCAAGAAGGTAGGTAAGAAAGAATATACAGCAAGTCTTTATCATTGGTTAACTGAGAAGTACAGGAATGAGGGTGGGTAGAAAATGGTTGATTATCATAAGAAGGAAATATTATTCCTTCTTACAATAATCTTTTATTGGATGTATAATTTGAAACCATTTTATAAGATAACATTAAATATTAAAATCATAAGATTGAAATCGGTTTGGGATATGGATAGTAAGGGCTAGCAGTGAGACACACATTCAGCAAGGAGACAAGCCAGAATTTAAACCTTTGTCTAGATAAGGCTAAAATTATGCTTATTCCACTACATCCTGCATGTTGAGGAATCCTAGACACACAGCACTGTATGTTAGTTCATCTTGTTCCCTGGCAGCACGTTGCTACCCAAACGCCAAGCCAACTGATAAGGTATCTCAGAATTTATGCCAGACAAGACACTTATTTGCAATATTCCATTTGAAGAATCTGTGGATTTTATGAAACAAATAACCAGTCACAGAGATGGGGTGATATGCTGCTTCAGTCCATGTAGAAAGGTTTATAATCTCAGCAGTGTACTACAGACACAAAGCAAAGGAGGAAGTTATGAATGTCATTCAAAAACCAGTGAGTCAAGTTTATTTTCTCTAAGTGAGATTTTTATTTCTAACCATGGGTTCAAGAAAGGAGCCTGACTTTAATTATGGTGCCTTGGTACATTCTGCCCTGTCCACTGAGGGATGGTATTCCCTCCAACCACCACCAGGGTTTTTTCCAAGTCTACATAAGTCTCTGATGCATACCTATGTGACCTCTGAGAATGGAAACCAGCCTGCTCCTGCTAGGGGCTCCGTAAGACGAAATGCAATCTTTTAAAGAAAAATAAAAATAGAAGCCACAGTTCAGATATACCCCAAAGCCAACCACTTATACCAACATAGTCAAAATTTAAGTCATCCTGATTCCCCTGAAACACTAGCTCTACTTACAAATGAAACACAAAATGTAGGCTTTACATCCTTTTCAGCATGATCCAGCAAAATTAAAGCAATTAGTCATACATAAATCAGCTTAAAAACCCTACTTGTCTTAAAAAGAATATTAATGTATAACAGCCAATCATGAAAAAGTTCAAAATAATTTCTCTTTTATGCTTTATAAACTGTGCTGTAATTGCTGTGAGGTGAGTTTCTTTCCATTTTCTGTTCAAAGTCTTCTAGTTCATAAACTGTTGTTTTGTATGCACCATGAACTTGAAATTTTAAATTTTCTAACTTGATCTGATTTTAATTTTGACATATCCTTCCACCCCGCTTACTGATACAGCCTCAACAAAGAAGGGTGGTCACCAATTAACTACAAGAATCACTGCTAACCAGGGATGACTCATTCACATATCCATCCTAAATAGACTTCCTTGGATACGAAAAATCCAGAGTTTGCTGTATCTCCATGGACACTTATTTAGACAGGGCACTTACTTCTTAGGAAACTCACTTTCATTTTCCTAATAAGGTTCCCTTTGAAGCCTAAGAATTTCTCCAAGACAAAATTCATGTAGGCCAAAATACCAGACATCAGGCCTGTAATTGTGGTCACCCTGGACACAGCCAAGGTGTCACTTCACTCATGGTCATCTTTCTGCCCTCTGCTACTCGGAGAATAATGATCATAAAGTATTGTTGTCTGAAGCCTTTTTAGCAAAGTTGATTTATAGCAGCCCATGAGAGAGGTAGATTAGAGATGACCAATGTCCTGAGAATACCAAGAAGCCCTCTTCTTTGATTCTTAGGGTTCAACATCTCAGAAACGAATCCAAGACACATTATAATAATGACCCTTGTTCATTGTGAGCCCATTAGAAAACACTCACAAATAAGTATTTAAAAGTTCCCAGTTATTTTGACTCCTAAAAATGTCTTCCAAGATATATAAAATTTTCGTAATTTTGCAATCAACTTGGTTTTTACTTGAACTCTCT
Source organism: Cacajao melanocephalus (assembly GCA_963573385.1). Classification (NCBI taxonomy): domain Eukaryota; kingdom Metazoa; phylum Chordata; class Mammalia; order Primates; family Pitheciidae; genus Cacajao; species Cacajao melanocephalus. The sequence goes on along the minus strand of CAUYLG010027407.1, from coordinate 86,732 downwards.
GTAGCAACCCTGACTTTTCTTGTTATGAAATAATTTCTATTATTAAATATAAAGTTATTGGTGATATTCACAAAAAATCCTAGATAGGATGGAGTTCTTGCTACAGAAGTTATACTTATTGAAACTTAAAGGAAGTCAGTTAAATTTACAATTTCAACTTGCTGTAACACTTAGCTCAAAAGTGGTGACCTTAGTTTTGACATTTCTTGCATTGGACTCAAGGCTTCTAATAGATTATAACTTCCTTTTATTGACTCAACACTTTATTATTGAGTAGCCTTTATACTAGATACTGACAAAGTTAAACTAATAGCAAAATAAATGGAAGGTCTTTTCTTACTGTTTAATGAGAGAAACATATACAAGATAAATTACTTCAACGTATTGATATAAGAGCTATAGTTATTCACTTGACAACTAGGATGCCTTGAGCAAATCACTTGATCTTTTGACGCCTCGGTTTTCTTTACTATAAAACTGAAAAGCAATCCAGGGGCTAACAGTGCTGACTGCCATTGAGACTAGATTCAAAGCCTCTCTCTGCACACACTGGCTGTTTCATATGGGGCAAGTCACTTAACAGTTTCTTAATCTGCAAAATTGGGATACTGCCATGATCTGGATGTTTGTGTTTCCCCAAAATTTTTACATTGACATTCAAAGTCCCAAGGTGATGATATTAGGAGGTGGGACCTTTGCGAAGTGATTAGGCTCTGAGGGTGAACCCTCATCAATGGGATTAGGGCCCTTATAAAAGAGACCCCCAGACAGCTCATTCACACATTGACTATGTAAAGATACAGCAAAAATACGGCTTATTTTTGATCTTTTGATCTACTAAAAGATCAAAAATAAGTTTTCATACATGTATATAATAGTTCAGGTAATTCAAAAGATGCCTTCAGGACACCAAATCACTCTACACGCTTTGAAATGATGAAACCAAGAGGAGAGGTTTCATTCATACTTTACCAGGAGGGATTCCTGCTGCCTGCATTGATCTCTCACATCACTGAACTCCTAGGCCAGATGCGATGGCTCAGGCCTGTAATCTCAGCACTTTGGGAGGCCAAGAAGGGCAGATTACTAGAGATCAGGAGTAATTTTGTATTTTTAGTAGAGACTGGGTTTCACCAAATTTGAGGTGATTGGTAACTACTGTCAGTTTACATGGACTTGACTAGCATTCTTATTATAGACATTCTTACAAAGCATTTGATTTACTAACGTGGAATCCCATATAATATTTTTGTGAACACAAAAAGAAGCACACTTTATAGTGAAGCAGGTAATGTTGTGTATGCACAAAAATGAAATTCACTGGTCATAGCACATACCACACCAACTAGCAGCTGCTGGCCTGAGAGGCAGTGATATGGCCATTTGAGAAAACCTCTGGGTCACTGACTTGGGATGATGCCTTTTAAAGATGGGAGGCCACCCTCCAGGAAACCATATGTATAATACACTGATGACTATTGCGGGTGCTGGTGCTATGTCCCGTGTAGCCGAATACATGGAGCCACTCCACAGTTCACTCAGAACCAGGAAGTGAAAATAGAAATGGCCTCATTCACCATCACTCTCAAGGACCCATTTGGGGAATTTGTGTTTCCTGCCCTACAATATTAGCTTCTGTGTGTCTCAAGGATCTGGTTCCCAGAGGGTTTTTGTGCTTTCCATTTTCACAACTTTAAGCTCTATGGGTCTAAAGGTCCTGGTTTCAGCAGTGAATGTTTCTGCCAGAGGACAGAATGAGAGTCACATTTAACTTTGTTTCTGCCCAGTCACTTCAAGCTGTTCATGCCGAGAGACCAGCAGAAAAGGAGTCACCATTTTGGCCGGGCTGGATGTCAATCACAAGGAAGAGGTAGGGGCGCTTTCACACATTGGAGGCAGAGAAGAATACACTTAGCACCCTAAGGGCCATGGTGGTGTTTCTTTTCCTGCCCAGTTTGGATGATAAAAGGACAAAGACAACAGCCATGGCCTAACATGGGCACAGAGACCAGAAGCCTGCTACCCAGATCCCTCCTTTGGAACTAAAACATGCTCATTCTCACAGCTGCTAAGAGAGTTGGCTACCGATTTACCATGGCTGAGTCTCTTTCTGGGCCTTTCCCTTGACAAGGGAATTATCTTACCCCAAATTATGCCTGTTTGATGCATCTCACTACCAGAGCTCTCCCATGGGCCTCTGCTGCAACTACACATTTGATTTCTTCCTCTGCCCAGTTACACCTTCCTCATTTAACTTATAGGTGATGTTCTTGAGATCACTCCCCAAAACACCCCCGCATGCAAATCTTTGTCTCGGAGCTGTTTTCCCGGGCCCCTGATCTGAGACAATAGCTGACATGTATGGAATGCTTATTATGTGCTCTGTATTTTATACATATTAAATCAATAAATTCTCACAAAAAAATAATATCCCCATATGGCGGATGAGAACCTTTAGGTTTGGAGAGGTTAAATGACTCACATAAAGCCTGGTATGATGATCTGAAAATTAGATTTGGAACAAATGCATACTTCAGGTTAGCTCTTATGGCAATTTGGAATTCCAGAGTTTTTTATTATCTGCAAGTGCATTGGATATCCATGACTTGTAGGAAATTGTAACTGCTGAGGTTCCATTCATGTCACACATCTTCTGAAACCACTAGTGTCAACACCTGGGAGGTCATCTAGTGGCCACATCTCAATGGAACTTTATTGTTCTCTACTCTTTCTTGTAAGCTATAACCTCAGCATGTAATGCATTTACCGAAATATAAACATTTGCTGTTAGCTAAAAGAAGAAATGAAATATTTTTTATTAGAAAAGACAAGGCACAGAACATTCTATCTTCCCTTCCACCCGATAAGCAGGAAGGACTGAATGAGTAATGGTGTGGATCTGCTGCTACCATTTCCATCTCAATAGTAATTTGTGGAGAGAGATCAAAGATGGCCGATTACTAGCAGCTCAGGATCGTAGCTCCCAATAAAAGCGCAGAGAAAGAGTGGACGCCACACTTTCAGATGAATTTTTGTTGCTCACGGACCAGGAGATTCCCAGCGGAGGAGCCCCACGGGTCGCCAGGGTGACTCTTGTGGCCGGCGTGGTGGTTTTGCTGGTGTCCTGGCTTGGTGGTTCTCGATGCAGAGTAAATGGGACTGGGTCCCCTTTTGATGCGATGTTTGGAGCTCCGGGAAGGCAGAGTCACCCATTCAGCTGATTGAAAAAGGGACTGAAGAGGGAAGCCAGACTGGAGATTCCCAGGCAGAAAAGCACCACGAATCTCAACGCCGCTGTTTTAGCCAGCGCAGTGGGTTGCTCAGATTCCGGCACTGGGAATCAACAAGTTGGACGTCCACTCAGAGACCCAAATTGAAAGTCGGCAATTACAAAGACGACAGGTGGATAAATCCACAAAGACGGGAAGAAACCAGCATAAAAAGGCTGAAAGTACCCAAAATCAGAATGCCTCTCCTTCTACAGGGGATCGCAGTTCCTCATCAACAAGGGAACAAGCCCTGATGGAGAACGAATGCGTTCCATTAACAGAATTAGACTTCAGAAGGTGGATAATAAGAAACTTCTGTGAGCTAAAAGAACATCTTCTAACCCAATGTAAAGAAACTAAGAACCTTGAAAAAAAGGTTTGATGAAATGCTAACGAGAATAGACAATTTAGAGAGGAATATAAGTGAATTCATGGAACTGAAAAACAATACGAGAACTCCGTGAAGTATGCACAGGTTTTAACAGTCGAATTGATCAAGCAGAAGAAAGGATATCGGAGGTTGAAGACCAACTTAATGAAATGAAACGAGAAGACAAGATTTGAGAAAAAAGAGTTAAAAGGAATGAGCAAAGTCTCCAAAAAATATGGGACTATGTGAAAAGACCTAATTTACATTTGATAGGTGTACCTGAATGTCATGAAGAGAATGAATCCAAGCTGGAAAATATTCTTCAGGGTATTATTTAGGAAAACTTTCCTAACCTAGTAAGGCAGGATAATACTCACTCAACTCCAGGTAACACAGAGAACACCACAAAGATATTCCTCAAGTAAAGCAACCCCAGAACACATAATCGTTAGATTCACTAGGGTTGAAATAAAGGAGAAAATTCTAATGGCAGCTAGAGAGAAAGGTCAGGTTACCCATAAAGGGAAGCTTATCAGACTCACAGCAGATCTCTCAGCAGAAACCCTACAATCTAGAAGAGAGTGGGGGTCAATATTCAATATCCTCAAAGAAAAGAATTTTCAACCCAGAATCTCATATCCAGCCAAATTAAGCTTCATAAGGGAAGGAAAAATAAAAATTTTCACGAACAAGCAAGTACTCGGAGATTTCATCACCACCAGGCCTGCTTTACAAGAGCTTCTGAAAGAAGCGCTACATACAGAAAGGAACAACCAGTATTAGTCATCCCAAAAACTTACAAAAGGTAAAGAGTATCACCATAATGGGCAAAACAGCCAGCTAGCATTAAATGACAATATTAAACTCACATATATTAATATTAATCCTAAATTTAAATGGATTAAATGCCCCAATCAAAGACACAGACAGACAAATTGAATAAAAAGTCAAAACCCATCAGTACACTGTATCCAGATCTATCTCACATGCAAGGACACACAAAGACTCAAAACGAAGGGATGGAGGAAGATTCACCAATCAAATGGAGAGAGAAAAAAAAAAACAGGAGTTGTAATTTTCATCTCTGACAAAACAGACTTTAATAGTAATAAAGACTAAAAGAAACAAAGAAGGACATTACATAATGGTAAAATGATCAATGCAACAAGAAGAGCTAATGATCATAAATATATATGCGCCCAATACAGGAGCACCCAGATACATAAGACAAGTTCTTAATGACTTATAAAGAGACTTAGACTCCTGCACAATAACAGTGGGAGACTTTAACACCACATTGTTAACATTAGATCAACGAGATAGAAAATTAACAAGGATATTTATGACTTGAACTCAGACCTAGAACAAGTAAACTCAATAAATATTTATAGAATTCTCCACCCCAAATGCACAAAACATACATTTTTCTCAGTACCATATTATACCTATTATAAAAGTGACCACATAATTGGAAGTAAATCGCTCTTCAGCAATTGCATAGCATTTCACAGATTTAAATGAAATACTGGTTGGCTGTTTGTTATTTTCTTCCCTTATTCCTTCCTGTCTCCGTTGTTAATCACAATTATCGGTATAAAAGAGGTTTTTAATACCTATTTTTAGATTGCATTCCAGCCTGGGCAATAGAGCAAGATTCCTGTTCTCTCTCCCTCTTTCTCTACTTCTTTCTTTCTTTAAAAAAAAAAAATAGAAATTTGTATGTCATAGTGTAAGTAGAAGATTTTAAGAAAATGTAGGAATTTAATGTTGGTTAAAACAAAGCCCCTATGAAGACAGGACAACATATATTTCTTAAAAATTTAGGTTGTTCCCTCACAAATTGCAATGGTCAAGTGTAACTACTGTGACCAAATTACAGTATACAAGGCTGGTGAAAGGTAAAATAAAAATGAAAAGAGCCAGGTGCGGTGGCTCTCACCTGTAATCCCAGCACTTTGGGAGGCTAAGGCCAGCAGATCAAGAGGTCAGGAGTTCGAGACCAGCCTGACCAACATATGAAACCCCTTTTCTACTAAAAATACAAAAATTAGCCTGGCATGGTGGCACATGATGGTAATCCCAGCTACTTAGGAGGCTGAGGCAGGAGAATCATTTAAACCTGGGGCAGATGTTGCAGTGAGCCAAGACCGCACCACTGCACTCCAACCTGGGTGACAGAGTGAGACTTCCTCTCACAAAAAAAAAAAAAAGAAAAGAAAAGAAAAAGATAGATGTTAATATTTACTGATTACTTAGGCCTATGCAAGTGTCTTAAAGCTTTTTTTTACTTCAAACCACAGTAAGAAATATGTTTTCAGAGTTATCTGGTATATACATGTGTGTGTAGGTCTATATGAGAAACTGAAACAAATATTTCACCATCCAATACATACCCTTACTATATATGATGTACTCTCATATTTTCAATTATATTTGCATGTTCTTGTTTGCTACCCATTATACTGATTTGGTACTAAATAAAATCATGAAGAACAATTTGAACATCACTGCCCAATGCCAAGATGCTTGATATGCATTTACTAATTTAGCACTTGTAACAACTTTCTCAAAAACTTCTTACTATTATCTTATTTTTTTTTTCTAACAAAGTGCAGGTTTTAATGACTATCCTACGGTCTCACAACTCATAAATGGTAGGGTTGGAATGTAAACCCTACTAACTTATTTTATACATGTTTCAGCCTCTTGGTCAGTGCAAAATGCTTCAAAAGAAGAAGAGTCACAGAGAGGAAAAAAAGGAGGAAATACAGATGTTTCCTCCATTCATTTTCTTTTGCCTCTTATATCAGCTGCACAATCAGTTCTAGGAAAGGAATTAAGGCTAGAAGATTGCCCCAAACTCAATGCGGATGCCGATAACTAAAGGTAAATTGTAACCACCTTGCACCTCATGAGAATTTGCGGAATTCAATGTACAGCTCAAGAAAACTTGTTTCCTTATCTAGTTAATGTGCTTTCTAATCTCTGAGAAGCAGGACACAGAAGTAAGGATGCTGGTGTTTTTCATCATTCCAGTTTTAAGCACTATTTCTTTTGCTTCTTGAGAAGTAAAAGAACTGTCAAGTCAATCAATACTCCTACTGACTCTTCTCTGGAAATCAATAAGGTGAGAACATTTGTCCTGAGGTAACTTAAGCACTTATTCACTCTGGAGTCTTATGGATAAATTCAAATGTATTGTGATATAATCCTTGAGACTACACAAGTTTTGGTGTGTGCTAGCATTTTTGAGAAAGATGAATTTGAGGCCCAGACTTTCCTTAATCAGTTTTCAATTTGTTTAGCAATGCAATTCTCATAACCAATGCTTTGATGCAACTCTGCTGACAGAGCTTCTTCCTCTCCATGCAATTTTTTTCTTTCCTACTATTTCTCAAATATGTATTTTACAATGAAAATATATACCACAGTGGTTAATGGGAGCTGTGAATTAATGTATTTTTCCGGTGGAGTGTTGAGGCAGAGATCAATTTTCATGGTATCCTGTAAGAAAGAAGAAAAAGCAACTTTAAACTAAGTTTTTACAAAATATCTATAGATTTAGTGTTGTCCCCATCTGAGTCCCAACAGAAATTATGTAAAACTGACAAAGACATCTTTTTGAAAACTAAGTAAAAGAAAAGAGAGCAAGTGTAACTAGATTATTCAAAAAGAAGAAGATATGTGTCTGTGTGCTGGAGGTTGAGGGACACTTGCCCTAGGACCGTGGTTCTCAAGCATTGGTGTGTAGCAGAGTCACCTGAAGAGATGATAAAGGAGTCTGAGACCTAAGTTTGTTGAGATAGGTTGACTCATGCCTTTATGGTTTTAAGTTCCCAGGTGATTCTGAAGCTCTTCAAGGTTTGAGAATTACTGCTCCTGCAGACATCCAAATTCTAAAACTATAGTAATTAAACCAGAGTGGTACTGGCACAGGAAAAGATAAAAAAAAAAAAAAAAAAAAAAAACTAAAACTAAAGGAATAGACTATAGAAAGCCTAGAAACATACTGGCCTATATGAATTCTTCATATATAAAGACAGTAAATTGCAGATCAGTGGGAAGGGACTACTGAAAATTGACACCAGGACCATGGTATCTATATTACAATAAAATTGGAGTCCAAAGATAGAGAAAATTAAAGAAAACTCTAAAAAGCAAAATTTTACAGCTTTTTTTTTTTAAAAATAACCTTATGACTTGTAAGACCTTAGTGTAAGGAAAGACTTCTTAAAGTTTATAAAGCACAAATTATGAAGAATACATTAATAAATTTTCACGGAGCTTTTTCAGCCAAAGACACCATAAAAATGAAAACAAGTAGCCACAAAGCAACAAAAGATATTTGTAACACACAGGATTAGTAGCTTGAAAATATCAAGGACTCCTACAAATCACTAGGGAAAAAATAAACAATCCAACAAGAAATAAGCAAAAAGCTTAAATGTGCATTTTTAAAAAATTTACCACCTGGGTGAATCTTTTGGTCATTTACTTCAATGGAGAAGACTATAGAAGAAACAGGTTCAAGAAGAGAAAATCTAGACTTCTTTGATGAACACGTTAAGACTGAGGCGACTCACCAATCGATGCATAATTAAATGAGAAATGTTTGTGAAAAAAAGAAAACAATATACATAATGTTAAGATGTTGTGATTTTAGAAAGATTGAAGTCAAAAAACTGCATGTTGGTCCAAAGAAATAAAAATCTTCAAAAAATATTATTAATGAACTACCTTACCTTGTCAAGTAGCATATTTTTAGCAGACCTTAGAATATGGCTGCTTTTGCATATATTGAAATTCCTTGTAGATAGTTCATTGCTTAGGGTGATGATGTTCCACTATGCTTTTGTTTTTTTAAGTTTTATTAATTCAGATCTAGAATATCTATTCCTATAAAACTGTACAGGCAAGTACACTCTTATAGCACATATGCCCATCTGAGTTTGAATGGCAACAAAGCTTGGGCTTAAATTTTCATCACAATTAGAGGACAAATACTTCAGAAACTTCACCGGAAGTTTCAGGTTTTATATATATATATATATATATAGTCTGTAATTGGATGATTGGCTTTGCTTTTGATTTTTAAAGATTTAAAGGGAATAAATGGGTACAGACAGTTATGCAATAGATATCCTCCATCCAAAATAAGCAAAAGTTAATATAAAATATAGCATTGCAGATAAAATGGAAATCCAAAAGCCATAAATGTCAGAAAGTATTACTTTCTTTTCTTGTATGTGTATACATTTATAAGGTACATGAGACATTTTAATACAGGCATGCAATAGGAAATAAACACATCATGGGAATGGCATATTTATCCTATAAAGCATTTACCCTTTGAATTATAAACAATTTCATTACACTCTTTATTTTTAAATGTACAACGAAGTTATTATTGACTCTAGTCAGCCTATTGTGCTATCAAATAGTAGGTCTTTTTTATTCTTTCTATTTTTTTGCACCTGTTAACCATCCGTATCTCTCCCCGCCTCGCAGCCCCCAACTAACCTTCCCAGCCTCTGGTAACAATCCTTCTACCCTCTCTGTCCACGTGTTCAGTTGTTTTGATTTTCAAATCCTATAAATAACTGAGAAGATGTGGTGCTTGTCTTTCTGTGCCTGGATAATTTCACTTAACATCATGATCTCCATTTCCATTTGTGTTGATGCAAATGACTAGATCTCATTCTTTTTATGGCTGAATGGTACTCCGTCGTATATATGTGCTACATTTTATTTAGCCATTCATCTGTTGATGGACACTTAGGTGGCTTCCAAATCTTAGCTATTTTAAACAGCACTACATCAAACATGGGAGTACAGATATCTCTTCAATATACTGTTTTCCTTTCTTTTGGTATATACCCAGCAGTGGGATTGCTGAATCATATGGTAGCTCAATTTTAGTTTTTTGAGGAACCTACAAACTGTTCTCCATAGCGGTTGTTCTAATTTACACTCCCACCAACAGTGTTCAAGGGCTTCCTATTCTCCACATCCTCTCCAGCATTTGTAATTGCCTGACTTTTGGATGAAGCCATTTTAACTGGGAGAAGATAATATCTCCTTGTAGTTTTTAATTTCTCTGATGATCAGTGATGTTGAACACCTTTTCATACATCTGTTTGCCATTTGTATGTTTTCTTTAGAGAAATGTTTATTCAAATATTTTGCCCATTTTTTGATCAGATTATTAGACTTTTTCCTGTAGAGTTGTTTGAGCTCCTTATATATTCAGATTATTAATCCCTTGCCAGATAGGTAGTTTGCAAATATTTTCTCCCATTCTGTGAGTTGCCTTTTCACTTTGTTCATTGTTTCCTTTTCTGTGAAGAAGGTTTTTAACTTGATGTGATCCCATTTGTCCATTTTTGCTTTGGTTTTCTGTGCTTGTGGGGTTTTGCTGAATAAATCTTTGCCCAGACCAATGTCCTGGAGATTTTCCCCAGTGTTTTCTTGTAGTAGTCTCATAGTTTGGGGTCTCAAGTCTATGTCTTCAATTCATTTCTATTTTATTTTTATATAGTGATAGATAGGGGTTTAGTTTTACTCTTCTGCCTATGGATATCCAGTTTTCCCGGTACCATTTATTGAAGAGACTGTCTTTCCCCCATGTATATTTTGGCACCTTTCTCAAAAATGAGTTCACTATAGTTGTGTGAATTTGTTTCTGCATTATCTATTCTGTTGCTTTGATCTACGTGTCTGTTTTTATACTAGTATCATGCTGTTTGGATTACTATAGCCCTACAGTATAATTTGAAGTCATTTAATAAGATTCTTCCAGTTTTTATCTTTTTGCTTAAGGTAGCTTTGACTATTCTGGATCTTTTGTGGTTCCATATAAATGTTAGGATTTTTTTTCTATTTCTGTGAAGAATGTCATTGGTATTTGGATAGAGATCACATTGACTCTGTAGATTGTTTTGCATAATATGAACATTTTAACAATATAGATTCTTCCAATTCTGAACATGGATTTTTTTTTTTTTGATGTTCTCTTCAATTTTCTTCATCAGTGTTTTGTGGTTTTCATTACAGAGATCTTTCACTTCTCTGATTACATTAATTCCTAGATATTTAATTTAATTTTATGTGTGGCTATGATAAATGGTGTTACCTCTAAAATTTCTTTTTCACATTGTTCACTGTTAAAATACAGAAATCCTATTGAATTTTATATCTTGATTTTATATCTTGCAACTTACTGAATCTTTTTGTCAGTTCTAATAGATTTCTATGAAGTTTTTAGGTCTTTCCAAATATAAGATTATATCATCTTCATTTTCAATTTGAATGCCATTTATATTTTTCTCTTATCTGATTGCTGTAGCTAGGACTTCCAGTACTACATTGAATAACAGTGGTAACATTGGGTGTCTTTGTCATGTTCCACATCTCAGAGAAAAGACTTTTAATTTTTCATTATGATAATAGTGGGTCTGTCATGTGTAGCTTTTATTATGTTGAGGCATGCTCCTTCTATCCTCAGTTTTTTGAAGACTTTTATCATGAAGGAATGATGAACTGTATCAAATGCTTTTTTATCATCAACTTAAATAATCATATGGTTTTTATCCTTCATTTTGTTGATATGATGTATCACATTGATTGATTTCAGTGTATTAACCCATCCTTGCATCCCAGGGATAAATACCACTTGGTCATAATAAATGATCTTTCTAACGTATAGTTTAATTTGGCTTGCTAGTGTTTTGCTAATGATTTTTGCATCAATATTCATCAGTTATTGGCCTGTAGTTTTATTTTTTTAAATGTGTCTTTGTTTCCTTTTGATATCAGGGTAATACTGGCCTTATACAGAGGAAGTATTTCTTCCTCCTTTGTTTTTGGAATAACTTGAGTAGGGTTGGTATTAATTATTCTTTAAATGTTTGGCAGAATTCAGCAGTGAACCATCAGGTCCTAGGCTTTTATTTAGTGGAAGACTTTTTATTACAGCTTTAATCTCATTATATGTTATTGGTCTGTTCGTGTTTTGGATTTCTCCCTGGCTCACTGTTGATAGGCTGTATGTGTGTCTAGGAATTGGTCCATTTCTTCTAGATTTTTCAATTAATTGTCATATAGTTGCTCATAGTAGCAATTAATGATCCTTTGAATTTCTGTAATGTCTCCTTTTTCATTTCTGATTTTATTTATTTAGATCTTCTCTCTTTTTTCTTAGTCTGGCTAAAGGTTTGTTAATATTGTTTAACATTTCAAAAAACCAACTTTTTGTTTTATTCATTTTTTGTATTGTTTTGTTCATTTTGATTTCATTTATTTCTGGTCTAATCTTTATTATTTCTCTTCCACATTTGATGAATATTTTAGCTGGATGTAGTATCCCAAAGTCAAAGTGTTGTTGTTTTTTTTTTTTCCTTCAGCACTTTAAATATGTCACAGCTCTCTCTCCTAGCCTGTAAGGTTTCCACTAAAAGGTCTGTTTCCAGATGTATTGGAACTCTATTGTACGTTATTTGTTTCTTTTTTCTTGCTGCTTTGAACATCTTTTCTTTATCCTTGACCTTGAGGAGTTTGAGTATTAAATGCCTTGAGGTAGTCTTCTTTGGGTTAAATCTGCTTGGGGCTCTATAACCTTCTTGTACTTGGATATTGACATCTTCCTTTAGGTTTGGGAAGTTCTCTGTTATACATTTGAACAAACTTTCTATGTTGAATGTCTTTGAGTTTCCTCATCATAGCTATTTTGAATTCTCTGTCTGAAAGGTCACATATCTCCTTTTCTTCAGGATTGTACCCTGGTGCCTTATTTATTTAATTTGGTGAGTTCATGTTTTCTCGAATGATGTTAATAATAGTAGATGTTCTTCAGTGTCTGGGCATTGAAGAGTTAGGTATTTATTGTAGCCTTCACTGTCAGGGCTTATTTGTAGCCATCCTTCTTGAGAAGGCATTCTAGATATTTAAGAAGACTTGGATGTTATCATCTAAGATGTATCTACTTTAGGAGGCACTCCAAACCTAGTAACGATGTGGTTCTTGTAGACTTATAGAGGTAACACTTGATTGTCTTGGACCAGATCCAGTAGAATTCTCTAGCTATCAGGCAGAGATTCGTGTTCTCTTTCCTCACTTCCTCCCATATATACAGAGTTTCTCTCTCTTTGTTGTGAGTCACCTAAAGCTAGGGGTGGAGTGACACAAGCACCCCTGTGACCACCACTACTGTGACTACACTGGGTCAGCAGTGACCCTGAGGCCAGTACAGCACTGGATCTCACCCAAGGCCTGCTGTAACCACTCCCTGGATGCTGCCTGTGTTCACTCAAGGCCCTGGGGCTCTACAATCAGCAGCTGGCAAATCCAGCCAGGTCTGTATTCTTCCCTTCAGGTCAGCAAGGTTCTTCCAGCCATGGGTGGGTCTAGAAGTACCATCTGAGAGTCAGAAACTAGAGTCAAAAACCTTAGAAGTCTACCCGGTATTCTACACCCAAGCCACAAGACTCAGTTTTTCCCAGTCTTCCCTTCCCTTTCCAAAGGTAGAGGATCCTCACCCACAGCCACTGCCACCCTAGGCCATGAGGAGTACTGCCAGACTACTGCCCATGTTCTTTCAAGGTCTCTTAAGTCAGATTATCCTGGATGCTGCCTGGCCTGGAACTCACCTTTCAGAACAGTGGATTCCCTTCTGGCCCAGGGTGGCTTCACTAAGCCGTCCAGGAGTAAAGTCCTTGAATTAGGGACCCCAAGAGCCCACTTGATACTCTCCTTCCCTGTGGCTATACTAGTATCTGAAGCTAGCAAGTCTTAGAGGCTCACCCAAGGCCCTTGATGTAGTACCTGAGTATTGCTGCTGGTTATTCACGGCCCAAGGGCTCTTCAGTGAGCAGGTAATAAATGCTGCCAGGACTGGGTTTTTTCCTTTAAGGCAGTGGGTTCCCTTCTGGCCCAGGGTATGTCTAGAAACATCATCTGGGAGCAAAGGCCTAGAACAGGGGCCTCATGACCCTGACCAGTGCCCTATCCTGCTTGGCTAACTGGTATCCAAGATTCAAGACAAAGTCCTGCCCACTCTTTCCTCTCCTCAAGTAAAAGGAAGTGGTATCTTTTGGAACCTCAAGCTGTGCAGCCTGGGGTTAGGGGAGGGGTGATGCCAGTACTCCATTGGCTTCCCCAGCTGGTGTCTCAATATGTCAGGTGCAATCCCAGTCCACTGTTGCTGGGCCTAATTTAGCACCAGGACAAACTTAAGAGTTGCAGTCCTTATGGCCTAGACTGCCTTTCAAGTTTAGCTGGAGATACAGAGCACTGTAGCCCTCAGTGGTGAGGTTTATGGGAACTCAAGTTTAAACCACTGGGATGCGCAATTTCCTTTTAGCTAGGGCTAGTTTAAATGCTCCCTCAGCGGTCCGGCATCACCTGAGTTTGGTCCAGGTTTCCTTTCTGCCCTAATAGGACGGCACCAAGTCAATGCCTCACAGTTGCTCTTTTCTCCCTCCCTCAATGCCCAGAGATGCTCTGCACACCAGGCAGCTGCTTCCGGTGTGGAGGAGCAGTGGTGTCAGCAATTCAGGACTGTTTTTTCTATCTCTTCAGTGCCAGCATTATTCACAGAAGCCAAGACATAGAAATAATCTAAGTGTCCATTGACAGATGAATGGATAAAGAAATTGTGCTACAAACACACACACATACACACACACTGGAATATCATTCAGCCTTAAAAAAAAAAAAAGGAGATTCTGCCATTTGCAACAATGTGGATAAACCTGGTAGACATTATGCTAAGTAAAATAAGCCAGGGTAGAAACTTAAGTAGTTGATGGTCATTACTGGTAACTTGATTTTGAATCAAAAATTATTTTGCTACCCCCTTTTCAAGCTTCTTGATTAATTTAATTAAAAAGATAATAAGCTTGAAAGAAAACTATTTTAAAAACTGCTTCCACTTGAACTGTTGATCTTTAATAAATCAGAGCCTTCTAAATATCGTTCAACCAAAACCAAATTATTGAATAGAAGACTAAGGCTGGGTCGGGCACAAAAAATTAGCTGGGAGTGGTGGTGGGCGCCTGTAATCCCAGCTACTCGGGAGGCTGAGGCAGGACAATCGTGTGAACCTGGGAAGAGGAGGTTGCAGTGAGCCGAGATCGGGCCATTGCACTCCAGCCTGGGCAACAGTGCAAGATGTGTCAAAAACAAACAAACAAACAAAAAGACTAAGGCTGAAGACTATAGTTGTCATTCCTAAGAAGGTTTTAAAATGTTTATTTTCTAATTGTATAAATAAATGTCCTAAAGTTCAACATATATGATACATTTATGCTAATATGATCTTCATTGACCTTCTCTTACATACTTATGCTTCATATTGAATTTTATTTGAATAGTATGTCTTCCACTAATTCAAACCTCTTGCTTAACAGACAAGCAAACACAATCCCAAAGAGGTTAGTTGACTTGCCTAAGATCACAGAGTCAAATCAACTTACCTGAAAAATAAAAATATTACATTTCTTTGTAGGATATAAGTGTGTCTAAAGTCTGCTCCTTCATTGTCTTCACGTCATCAATAACCTCAGAGTTACACACATGAAAGTGAAATGATAAGGTCTGAAGTGGTAAATGTGGCTTACAATCATGGATGCGTATAGTTATTTAACTGCCGGCAAAATAGATTTGTGGTAGTCATTAAGGTTTTGTGGCAAGAAATAAACTGGCAATGTCTCCTCATTTACTTCTCTATATAAGACTCTATTCTATTTGAGTTTTGAAACAGTGGCATCAATCACCTTTTCTTTCCCTCTAGATTCGGAACAAATTGAGAATTACAGACAGGAAACAGATGAGAATCAAAATGTCAACTTAATTATTAATAAATCTGGACCAGAGAGGGCGACTTGGATGTAAGACCCCAAACTATGCCTCCAAAAACCTACCCCTACTCAGTCACAGCTGTCAGTAGGGCATGGAATCTCTGCTGCAGGCTCCACAGCAGTAAGAAAAGGAGAATGCAAACTGCAGGTAGACATGCTGATACCAGAGAAAGACCAAGCAACACAGCAGGGAGTGCTCATACACTAAGAGTTTTTCCACTCTTCCTCCTGTGGGGAGATAGAAGAAAAGAACAGAAAAATATGTCTACCATTTCTCTTCTGGGAAATAGTACTGAAGACCTCTCATGGAAACTTAAGGTTAGTGACATAGGGTGTTCTTTTATTATTGGAGTTGTAGCAAAAAAGCAACGACACGCTTCAAATCGTGGGCTGAAGGAATTGATGGAAAGACTATTCATAATCCTAAGGTGGTGCTAAAGGACAGAAACAAGGGACAGTGATGCAGCCTGAAGCTCACAAGAGCAGGTTGTATGTTGACATCTCTAAGGCCTAAGTGGAAGCAGTGGGGAAGGTTGTTGCCAGGATATGGCAATAGCTGTGGCTTTAGGAGAGAAGAACAAGAAACTGTCAGACCATGGCCAGAGAGGGAAGGAGCCCGGGTAGCAAATACTCCAACCTCCCTCTACTCATCATTGATTATCCTGCCACCATGGCGGTGCTCATCCACCACCGGCACCGCCACCACCATCACCATCAAGGAGAGCATGGTTGATGCTGTTCAGAGAAGCCACTCTCCCAGAGGATGGGGCACAATGGGGAGTGGTAAAAGTTGCATCCAACCCAGCCCTAAACACATGTGAATACATCAACTCACAAACGGGAACCTATACTACAACAGCTGGATCACATCACAGCTTCCTGTCTTCAGTGCTCAACTGGCAAGGGAAAAGTGTGTATCAGATCTTTGGACACCAATGGGAAGAATAATCAGATTAAGTAATTACAAGAAACAACTTATTGACAGAGTTTTTAAAATTATTAATTTAAGTGTGGACAAGAGTTTCTAACTAACTTTTAACATCTCCTAACATTAAATATCTCTGATGCAATTATATGAGTGTTAGAAAATTCATGAAATAGTCATGGAGATAGACACATTATTTCAATGCTAATGGCAGTAGGTAAAAGTGATGTAGGGAACATTTGCCTATTACACATATATGTGTGTATAAGAAGAGTTTCTGAGTGAAAAGTTAACTTTGATGCCCTGGAAGAACATGGAAGTAGCAGTGGGGGACACATTAAACATCTACAGTTTTCTTCTAAATTTGATATCACTTGGACCCAGCTCAGTTTTCTTCCCCAAAAATGTCAAGTCCACTGCTAAGGTTTGGCTTCCACATTGTCATTTATTTGGCTAAAAACTAGAAGCGTTTAGCTAAAAACTAGACTTCTGTCACTATTTTGTCAACATTTGAAATCCTCTTCAGGTGATTTGCCTTTTAGAAAACCCCAACAGATGTCTTCTAAAAAAGGAAAACTTTTCCCCTAACAGATTAAAAATAAGGGGGAATATAATTATTCTTTCTTTTAGGCAATGTCTATGCAAACCTAACTCCAAGGAAAGAATGAGCCATCCCCATCAGTTACCCTGACAAACATGGTCAACTCATGATCACAAAAGCATCAACCAAAGAAGCTGCTTGATGATTGCTATACCTCTTTCCACGGTCTCCCAGCTGTCTCCACCTGTACACCATTTGTTTCATTGCATGTGTGCATGTGTGTGTGTGTGTGTGTGTGTGTGTGTGTTTCTAAAAGACCAACTTAGAGTGTGTTCATTTTGGAGCAATGTCTGAATTGTGCTCTGGCAGTTCTAATTCAGTAATCATTTTTTTTCAGGCATTGTGTATTTTTTTAATCTCTGAAAGGACATTCAGTGCTTTATGAAGTTTCACAATGAAGTTTGAGTTGAGAATTTCAAAACGTAGATTTAGATAAAGCAACAATAAAGCAACAACAAATGCCTGTGGTCTTAAAGGATCACTGTCATTCATTCAATAAAATTTTACTGTTTCTGCAATATGCTAGGCATAGAGTATATCGAGGAGAGATGCACGGATGTAACACAGACCCAGTCTACCAGGAGAGATAAACAGGTTTAAACAATCACAATACACTCTGGTAAGCATTATGTGTAGACCCTGCCAGGTGCCTACCAATTTTTAACATGCTTTTTCTTTCGTACTAGTAGACGTTCAATTTTAATAAACGTGGCAATGCAATCAGTGAAAAATGCTTGATTTCCTAGACTCTTGTGCCTACAGGTGTATGCAATAGATAAATGAGATTAAGGCAGAAAATGATTGCCTTCTGAACAGAGGCAAAATCTCTCTAGGATATATCCCTCAGCTCCTTGCTTCTTTGCCCTTCTCCCATCTTCCCAGGAATGTGGATTAGAGTTAAGAAGTGCAGCAACCATGTGCAACTGCAAAGCAACAAGTAAGAGGTAAAGACAGTAGAGTAACAGTATGAAAAAGATAGGGTTCTGGCCGGGCACAGTGGCTCATGCCTGTAATGCCAGCACTTTGGGAGGCCGAAGCCGGCAGATCACCTGAGGTCGGGAGTTCGTGACCGTTTGACCAACATGGAGAAACCCCGTCTCTACCAAAAATACAAAAATTAGCTGGGCATGATGATGGGTGCCTGTAATCCCAGTTACTCGGGAGCCTGAGGCAGGAGAATCGCTTGAACCAGGGAGGCGGAAGTTGCAGTGAGCTGAGATCACGACATTGCACTCCAGCCTAGGCAATAAGAGTGAAACTCCATCTCAAAAAAAAAAAAAGGAAAAGAAAAAAGATAGGGTTCTTAATATATCAATCAGTAACCCAGCATGGCCTCTACAGAATTTTTATTGCATATGACAAATCAACTGCAATCTGTTTAAGCCATTACTAACTGATACTGGCCATGATAGAAGAATGCTTCATTTCCTATAAAGCACAAAAAGAGGAAGCAAAGAGAAATTTTCACAAGAGAACACTGGCATTTAAAATTTAAGCATCCTCTAGGTGGAAGGAAGGAGGAGATAGCAGAGTTTAAAGGTTAATGGGAACCGGAATCAGTATCTTTGCACCCATATTGAGTTTCTATAGTATAGAAACCTACACTGTACATGTGGGGGCAAGTTTAATTTCTCTCTACCAGTTTTCTCATCAGTAGTGGAGTAGTTATTGTACTTGCTTTATGGCATAGTTGTAAATGTAAAAGAGTGATCACCAGTAAAGCTACTACTGAAACCATGCTGGGCACCTCATATGGCAGGTGTGTATGGGAGTACAGGAGCTTCGGCTGCTTCCTCATAGTTACACTCCTAACGGCAGCTGTACATCGTGCATACTGGCTGCTTGTTATCAGATTTTTCTAGATGGATCTGCATAATCTATTAATTCATTTAGGATTAAGCTAATTTTTTTAAGTCGTTGCCACAGGATTTGGTCAAGTAATCTGTAGATTGAAGCTAGTACAGTCATCAGATATAGGCCATTGATGAACACCTGAATAGACCCGGTTTTCATTTCTTTGACTATTTATCAATACATGTACTTTTCCTCTCTCTCACCACCATTCTGTTACCAGACAGTTTCTGTTAGATTGATCACTCCCTATTCAGTTATTTTCTCTACTTGACCAAAAGTGTTCCTAACCCTCTAAGGCATCTGACTTTCCCCTAAGACGGCTCCACGCATGTGACTTTGTTTTTGAATGTACTTGAGACTTTGTTTTGATTCACACATGATGAGGCCAACAGAGGAGGAGACAATCGCATCAAGAAGAATATTTTTTTGCAGCTCCCAAGAAGAGAGGGATGCCATGTGCAAGGTTAATTTTATGTGTCAACTTGACTGGACCACAATATGCTCAAATAGCCGATTAAACCTTCTTTCTAGTGTGTCTGTGAGGGTGTTTCTGGAAGAGATGAGCATTTGAATTGGTGAACTCAGTAAAGCAGATGGCCCTCTGCAGTGTGGGTGGGCCTCATCCAATCTGTTCTGCGCCTGAATAGAACAAAAAGGAGGAGAAGGTAGAATTTGTGCTCCCTCTGCTGACTACTTGAGCTGGGACATCAATCATCTCCTCCCCGCAGAGCTCCTGGTTCTCAGGCCTTCAGACTCGGACTCAACCTGGAATCTACACAGGTGGCCTCTGGCCCTGAGGCCTCCACATTACACCACCAGCTTTTCTATGTCTCAAGCTTGCAGACGGCAGATTGTGGAACTACTCGGCCTCTGTAAATGTGTGAGCTAATATTGGTTCTGAGGCAGGAGAATAGGGCCTGGAGGCGGGGAACCTAAGGACTTCCTAATACTAAATCAAATGGAAACACTTCAGCTATGACAAGAACTATCCTCTTCATTTACATAGGGCTTACACTGAGTAAATGACGTTGTAACTGTACTTCATTCTCTTCATTTACATAGGGTATATACTAAGTACATGACTGTCACTTTAGCCTCTTCATTTACATAGGGCATATACCAAGTAACCAATGGAAACCTCTAGAGAGTATTCAAACCTCAGACAATTTTGTAACCACGGCCCTTGATCGCTTGCGACGGCCTGTTCCCGCCCTGTGGAGTGTGCTTTCATTTTCAATAAATCTCCGCTTTTGTTGCTTTATTCTTTCCTTGCTTTGTTTGCATATCGTGTCCAATACTTTGGTCAAAATACCAAGAACCTGGACAGCCACGACGGGTAACAGTTCTGTTTCTCTGGAGAACCCTAACTAAGGCACCACACCATGCAGAGTCACACAGGGAAGCGCCAGGCTGTCACGGGGCAGAAAGAGCAAGGGGGAAAGCCTTGATGGTGGTTTTGCTGGGAAGGAATGAGTGAGGCCAAGCCATTCAGGCTTAGCAGTTTGAGGCATTTTGGAGAGCTCCATAGGGGTAGTCCCTAGTTGTCTGGTACCTGGCCCTGGGATGATTAAGGCAGAGGAATGTTGTCTCCTGTAGTAGAAAAGCCAGATAGAGGTGGTAGTACCGAGTGTGGGCTCTGCGTTGGTTGGTTTGCACATCAAAAGTCTGTTCACAGGTAAGTCCTTTTACTATCTGTGGGAACTAGTTAGCCCTGAGGTCAGTGAGGCTTCAACATGTCACAGCTTCACAAAATATAGAAAACGAAAAACAGCTAATACAGACTTAGGCCCTGGTTTGGTGTTTCTTGATTCATGGTATTTCAACTACGTCTATTTTAAATTTTCTTTTGTGCTGTGTGAATGCCCTGTCCTAATAATCTTATATACACACACACACACACACACACACACACACACACACACACAGACTATGCATTGTTAAAAACATATGTTATTCAAAATAAAAATATTCAAGTATTCAGATTGTTTCGGCTAGACTCTTTTGGAATATTTACTTTTCAGGTGGCGGCTGTCATATTTCACTCTCAGACATGTGAAAAGGAATGCTTCATCAGTTAAGACATCGAGATATGCCACAGTTTACATTTAAGCAGGAATAACTGTAATGCCTACACAGTTACAACTAGTATAATATATTAAATTATTCTGTATCACCCTCCACACCCGAATACTGATCATCTTACTATCTCACTCAAAATAATATCTGATAAAAATATATCTATTTATATATACATACATGTTATATTTATATTTATATTTATCTACATGGCATATATATATAAATATACATTTTTAAAAGATGCTGTTATTATATATCTGCATGCACATTCTAAGCAGTAAATATTTTTTCTCCCCATATATATGTATATGTGTCTCTCAGAATATATATGTATATATGGGGAGAAAAAAATATATATACACAAGTATAGCAAATCTTAAGGGACAATACAGTGTTTTTCCAATGAAATTCTATAATTTTTTATCAAATGTCATCTAACTTTCCTTTTCTGTAGACCTGTAAACACTCTGTGAATAGGAACTGTATCTACCTTACTCATTCTCCATCCCTAGCACCTAACTCTAGACTTCACATAGTAGAAGCTCAATAAACATTTGTTGAAATAATGAATAATGAAGAACTTAATGCAAATAATGAGACATATGGACATGGGCATATTTTCAGTCTGTGGGAAAAAATTTCTGTGGAATTATTCTGTTAAATTAAGTCCCTACAGCTCACTTCCCCATTTCTTGCAGTCATAGGAAGATATGTCAAGAACAGTCACATTAACCACTAGAATACTATAGAAATCTCTGCTTCTAAATTTTTCCTACCAGACCTCCAGCCAAACTCCCAAATTTGAGACTGGTATTTACCTGGACTTGCACTTCTATAACTCAGTAGAGTTTGTAAATCTCTGTTAGTACATGATAGCATTTAATATTCACCAACTACCTGAGTTGTAATTAGGACAAGCCCATGACCCCATCAGCTCAGGTATTCACACAATCATGGCCTCAGAGATTTTTGTACTTTAAGAGGAAAAAAACAAATCAAATCACTTGAAGTGAATGGGAATTTGAGCCATGGCACTAGGCACTTCATTAGGCTACTGCACTTAGAAACATACAATCTCAAAGACAGAAGAGTCAGCTCAAATTATCCTGTCCACCTACAAGTTGCATAAAAAAAATACTTTGCACCAAAGGTTAAATAATGCACCCAAACAGCCAGCAAACACGGGGCAATGATTCAAGTTCCAATGGCCTGTTTTCTTTCAACTTGTCTGGTTGAAAGGGGTCCATTTGAATTATTAATATAATAATAAAATTGCTAAACTGAAGTTCTTTCAAGTAATTGACCTAAGGAATGAACTATTTTGTGCCTTCACTCTCTGTATCTTTCTTACCTTGGGAGATTCCCTATATTCCCATGTACTTAGCTTTTCAATCCTCTCCATATATATATATATATATATATATATATATACACACACACACACACACACACATATACATCTCTCTCTATATATATACACACACACAGACACATATATATACACACACACATATATGTATGTATCTTTTTTGAAACAGAGTCTCACTCTGTCACCCAGGCTGGAGTGTAATGGTGCGATCTTGGCTCACTGCAACCTCCACCTCCCAGGTTCAAGCAATTCTTCTGCCTCAACCTCCCAAGTAGCTGGGATTACAGGTGTGTACCACCATGCCTGGCTAATTTTTGTTGTTTTAGTAGAGACAGAGTTTCACAGTGTTGGCCAGGCTGGTCTTGAACTCCTGATCTCAAATGATCCACCCTCCTCAGCCTCACAAATTGCTGAGATTACAGGAGTGAGCCATCTCACTCAGCCCCACTCCTCTCCATATAATTTGAAGAGTGATCTAATAAGCATATTTACTTTCAGTCATTTTGGTACTGAAAAATGCTTTGAAACTGGCTTGCCATCAGTAAAAGTCCTGCTCTGTAGCATTTGCCAATTTCGGTGATGTAAACACTCCCACCATTGCCAATTTTAAGGATGACTATCTTTAACAATGCGATTACAAAAATCCTGCATAATTAACAATCAGTGACTGATTGTTAAAGACAGCCACCCTTAACATCAAATAAAAAAGGGCAATAAATTAAACTTCACCAGTCAAATCACTGAACATATCTTGAATGCCTGCATGAAAGATTCAGTCAAATCACTGGTGAAGTTTAATTTATTGCCCTTTCTGAAAGGCATTTGTATTTACAAAGCCAATGCTACTCAAAGTATGGTCCCACTGGGAGCATCCCATTACCTGAAAGCTAATTGGGAATGTAACTTATTGGGCCCCACTCTAAACTTACTGAATCAAAATCTCTGGCAGTGGGGCTCAGAAATCTCTATTTTAAAGGGCATTCAAGTTATTCTCATGCAAGCTACAGTTTGAGCTCTGTACTGAAGGATTTCACAGTATCTAACATATAGTCAGTGTCTGTATTAGTTGCTAGGGCTACCACAACAAAGTACCCAGATTGGGTGGCTTAAACAACAGAAATATGTTGTCTCACAGTTCTGGAGGCTGAAATTCCATGACCAATGTATCAGTAGGGTGGCTTTCATTCTGAGATCTTTCCTTGGCTTATAAGTGACCATCATCTCCCTTTGTCTGAACATTGTCTTTCCTAGGTGTGTGTCTGTATCCTAATGTCCTCTTTTTATAAGGACAACAGTCATATTGGACTACAGCCCAACCAGATGACCTCATTTAACCTTAGTTATCTCTTTAAAGATTCTAGCTCCAGTCACTTTCTGAGGTACTAGGGTTTGAGACTTTAGCATTTGAATTTTAGAGGAACACAATCTAGCTTATAACAGTATCTAATAAATATTTGTTATATAAGTGAATAAACATAAGATGGGGAAAAATACAAAACCAACTTGTTGAAAGGCAAGTACCCACATACTAATTACTTCTGGATATGTGATTCATCTAGTGAGTTAGTCAGCTGGGAATGGTAGTTATCAAATTCATTCAGTAGTTATGTGAAAACATACTCACAAATATGTGATTTTAGTTTTTATTAACTCATCTGTTTGCTATTCTTATGAAGTCTAGAGTTAAATACTTTACTTGGAAATACCTGCCTGGGTAGACCTAACTGATATTTGATGTGATCATCTTGGTGCCCAAATTCAGCAGACCAGGTAAATCAGCTCCATTACGAAATAGGGGTAAAAGATAGCCTCTCTCTTCTGCATTCTTCCTTCTGCAATGTTAGATTTTATAAGCTGTTTTACAACTCATAATATTGAGTAACGGTTTACAGCCCTATATATACCCACACACATAATATGTAGGAATGTAATACATAAATGTACGAATGTAATACATTCTCTCTTTTTTGATGTAATGATGTTTGCTATTTGGGGTCACCCAATTATTAAACACAAATTTGAGGACATTTAATAAGCCTACTTTGTCAAATTCATTGAAATGCATCCGACATGAGCATCTCGGTGCTTTATCTTAAAAGAAACAATACTTTAAGCTTATAAGTAGTACTGTATCAGAAATCTCACATTCTGAAACTTTTTGTGATAAAACCATATTCTTAAAGTTTTCCAGTATATTCTTAAAGATTTCTTTTGTGAGCATATCTTTTTTTTTCTTTTTTTTTTTTGAGATGGAGTCTTACTCTGTCACCCAGGCTAGAGTGCAGTGCGGTGATCTCGGCTCACTGCAACCTCCGCCTCCCAGGTTCAAGCAATTCTCCTGCCTCAGCCTCTTGAGTAGCTGAGAATACAGGTACATGCCACCACACCCGGCTAATTTTTGTATTATTAGTAGAGATGGGGTTTCACTATGTTGACCAGGTTCATTTCGAACTCCTGACCTCAAGTGATCCATCCGCCTCAGCCTCCCAAAGTGCTGGGATTACAGGCGTGAGCCACCCTGCCCGGCTGTGAACATCTCTTGAATGCTTGCATGAAAGATTTAGAATCATTCTTAATCTCTCTGCCATTCATACCTTGAATGTTTCCATATTTTATACATGAAGGAGGGCAAGTATGAAAATAATTTAGTTTTAAAAATTAAGTTACAAGTGGCAAATATTACTCTAGGATCTCTAAATTTGTCAGATGGCTTTGAAGAGAAAAATAACATATTAGCAGACTCCCAGGCAGAAGCTAACATATCACCTTTGATTAAATGTAATGTGTCACATGATTTTTGTAACTAGATGGGACAGATAGTTCCCATGGCATATCAACCCAAAACTATTCAAATGCTTTGTGCAAGGCAACTTGCCTTTCTGAATTCAGGGCAACACATTTCCTCAAACAAAAAGGATAACAAACTTTCTGATTCTCCCTAGGAATTCCTGAAAAAGAACTGCATCATCCCAGAGGTGAAAGGGATATAGTTGTTCACATAGTTCAACCTTCTACATACATGGACATCCATCTACACTATCCCTAAGAAGCTGTCAGTACACTTTGTTTGCACACTTCCTACAACATACAGCACACTTGTTTCCTGGCCAGTATCTCATTGGTCCTATTCTGCACTCTAGAACTGCACTAAGTTACTGACTTGCCCACAAATCATAAAGCAAATACTTGAATTCCACTTTCAGAACATTTTATGTCTTCTTCCTTCTGAATTAAAAAATAATCCCCAAATATTTGTCAAATAACGTTGTAATGCCCTTTTACTCTCAATAAAGAAACATTTATTATGCAGCCATTTAAAGATTAGAACAAAAACCAAAAGTATTTCTTTCCTTGAAACTATGCTTTCTCCAGCTATTGTCTTAGTTCTCTTCTTAAATAACACAAAGTTTCTTAAAATGTGCATTGTATGCTTATTTCTACCTCCCCACTTTCCATTAACTCTGGAGATAATTGCGCTCTCATCCCTGCAACACCACTGAAACTACTATTCTCAGTTGTATGGCGCTACCTTACTAAACCATCCATCTGATCACACTTTTTTTTTCCTTTTCTTTTCTTTTTTTTTTTTTTTTTTTGAGACAGAGTCTTGCTCTGTCACCAGGCTGGAGTGCAGTGGCACGATCTCAGCTGGCTGCAACCTCCGCCTCCTGGGTTCAAGTGATTCTTCTGCCTCAAACTCCCAAGTAGTCGGGACTACAGACGTGCGCCACCACGCCCAGCTAATTTTTGTATTTTCAGTAGAGACGAGGTTTCACCGTGTTGGCCAGGATTGTCTTGATCTTTCTACCTCGTGATCCTCCTGTCTCAGCCTCCCAAAGTGCTGGGATTACAGCCATAAGCCACTGCGCCCGGCAAGACACAATCTTTACTGATTCTCAGCCATCTCCCTGGTCAACCCATTAAAATCCTCTTGGACTTATCTTGCGTCTTCACTCCTTGATAATTATCCAAGTTTTTCTCCTCGATACTTATCCAAGTTTTTCTCCTCCATTTTCTTCTCAGTTCTAAGGAGAAAAAAAAAAGCCTTCATGATGTCTGTAAACACCCTAAAATTATATTCAGAAGTTCGTATGTGTATGTGTGTGTGCATATTCTTAGGACTAAGAATATTTACTGAATACTCAAAGGCTTCTTACACTATGAAATGAAGCTCTGCATTGCTCCTAGGATAATTTCATCTACTCCTATGATATCGGCTACCTTCTGAACACCATCACAAGGCAGCCCTGCTGATGCCTCTCATGTGCCTCAAATATAATACAAAGCAAATCAGCATTTTACCACTGCCATTACATTTGTCTCTCACACAGTATCTGCTGCCTTTTTGAATTCCATCACTACTCATCTGGTTTTCCAAGATGTAAACCAAGGATTCATCCAATTCTCCCGCTCTTACTCTCCAAAGCCAACCGGATGAAGTCTTCTCAATTTGACACCTTTAGCATCTTCGGAATTCATCCTCTTTTCACCCTTACAACTGCCTTATTTCAAGGTGACATCATTTCTCTAATCAATTAGTTTAACAGGTTTCTGATTGGTCTCCCTATCCCAAAAATTGTTTCTCCAATCTATTCTCTAATTTTCTGCTACATGTTTTATGCCAAAGTCACAATCTGATCCAGACACTCACCTATTTAAAGCCCAATTCAGATCCAGAAAATTATTCCCCTTACTATTTCCAAGGATTTTGAGGGCTAAACCCATACCTTTTAGGATAATATGCAACGCTCTTCATTGCTTCTGCCTGAATGTTCATCTCATCTCTTTGCACTCTTATATTCCTGCCTTATGTATGCCTCCATCCGCTGTCCTTACTCCCAGGACCACCTATGGCCCTCCTCATCCCCACTCACATGGCTAACTCCTACATATTGTTCAAAACTCAGCTCAGATGTCACATCATTGATTCCTCTATTCATTCATTTAACAAATATTTGTTAGGTGCAATCTCTTTGCTAGACACCATGCAGGTCCTGAAGACACAGAATGAGTAACACCGGGGCCAGGCGCGGTGGCTCAAACCTGTAATCCCAGCACTTTGGGAGGCTGAGGCAGGCAGATCACGAGGTCAGGAGTTCATTACCAGCCTGACCAACATGGTGAAACCCCGTCTCTACTAAAAAAAAATACAAAAATTAGCCGGATGTGGTGCCACATGGCTGTAATCCCAGCTACTGGGGAAGCTGAGACAGGAGAATCGCTTGAACCTGGGAGGCAGAGGTTGCGGTGAGCCGAGAACATGCCATTGCACTCCAGCCTGAGCGACAGAGTGAGACTCTGTCTAAAAAAAAAACAAATGAGTAACACCAACATGATCCCTGCCCTCCTAGAATTTACCTTCTAGCTGCAAAAGCATTGATATCAATAACATTAAGCCAACAACTACATAATGTTTTATCAAAACTACAATAAGCAATTTTAGGAGTAAGCATAAGGCATATTGAGAATGTGAATATGGTCCTGATCTAGATTAGGATACAAGGAAGGCTTTCCTGTGGAAATTATATTTAAGCTGAGACTTGAAAAATTTATGGATATTTCTGGGTGAAGGAGAGAAGGGATTCAAGGTAAAGGGAACAGCATGTGCACTGCACAGAGGCCTTGATGCAAAAACATTCATGCTGTATTGGAGAACCTAAAAGAGGGTGAGTGTAGTTGTGGCCCAAACTACTACATATAGCGTGAAGCCAGTTGAGCTCAGAGACATAGGAACGGGTCAGATTACACTGAGATGAGAATATTGTCAGTGATTTAAGTCTTATCCTAAAAACAACGAGTAGCCCCCAACAGGCTTTAAATGAGCAAGCGACATTATTTGATGTGATTTTGTATCACTCTGACTTTTGTTCGCAGAGTGGATGGGCTGAGTAGAAGATGAGATGCAGTGAGAGATTTCAGGAAACTTGTGCAATACAGATGGTCCCTGACTCATAATGGCTCAACTTACTATTTCTCAACTTTATGATGGTGTGAAAGTGATACACGTTCAGTAAAACTATACTTCGACTATCCATACAACCATTCTGGTTTTCACTTTCAGTACAGTAGTCGATAAGTTGCATGAGATATTCAACATTTTATTATAAAGCAGGGTTTGTGTTAAATGATTTTGCCCAACTGTGGGCTAATGTACATGTTCTGAACACATTTAAGGTAGGCTAGGCTAAGCTATGATATTTGGCAGGTTAAATGTGTTAAATGCATTTTCAACTCATGATATTTTCAACTTACAATGGGTTTATCAGGATGCAACGTCATTGCACATCAAGGAGCATCTGTAGTTCAGGCAAGGGTGCAATGGAGGGCTGATTGATGTTGCAGCTAGAAAGTGAAAAAGTACAGATGTTGTTTGGAAGGTAAAGTTAACAGGACTTCATGAATGACTTGCATGGCAGTTAAAATGAAAGGATATTAAGGACGACACCTATGTGTCCAGCTTGTACAAACTGATGGACAATTACAGCATTTATTCCTATAAGGAAGACTGTAAGAGAAGCGAGTTTCAGGGACAAACATGAAAGCAGCTTCCAGCATGTTAAGCTCAGAGATGATATTAAGTGAGCAAACCTGGAGGACAAAAATAATAATGTCAAAGTTAAAGACATTCAATTAGGAGTCATCATATGGGTGGTAATCAAATTCATAGGTACAATATGTTTATTATTATAAAATAATAAATAATAAAATTAGTAATGATAGCTAATATTTACCAAGTATCAAGCTAATACTAATACATGTTTGTCACTTTCTTAATGCTTAGCAGTTATTAATTCATTAGATTCACACAAAACTTTCTATGATAGGTGTGACTCTTATCCTTGTTTTACAGATATGAAATAGGAGGTTCAGAAAGGTTGAGTGAATTGATTCAAGTCAACTCATATAGAGAGTTAAGTGACAAAAAGTCAATGTTGCTCCAAAGACCAAACTCATAAACACCAAGCTAATTAGGACATATGAAAGACACTCAGGAAGCATTTTCTGAATGGCTGAATGAAGTAATGTTGCTCTCAAATCACTCACCATCCTTGTTTACACACCTTCCCAATCATGTAGCAGTCTCCAATCATGGTTTTTGGATCAGATTAAGCCACTAAGTTTTTTTCATGTGAATTATTGCCAAATTTGGTCTCACCCGCCTGTACTTATCTAATTATAAATTTAACCTTTGAAAACAAGTTTGTAATGAGAACTGTTACATTTTCTGGCCTTGCTTTTGCCCTGCTGTCAAATTATCAAGTTCACTCTGATTCCACATTAAAGGGGGACCAATCCATGAACACTTTTTACTCTTCCCTAGTTCTGATTCAACCATGGAATTAGATTTAAAAATTAACACAATGAGAATTTTAATAGCGCTTCTATTTCTGATAATACATTGCAGATGTGGCTTAAGTATAAAACAACATTATCAGGATATACATTCTGAAAATATATATATATATCCTGATAATTAGGATATACATCTGATAATGAATGTGTATCCTGATAATCAGGATATCAGAATGCATATCCTGATAATCAGGATATCAGAATGTATATCCTGATAAAGAACCCCAGAATGACACAGACTTAGCTGACCCATTGTAGGCAGCTTTAGACATTGAATAGCCTCCCTGCAAAGAAGTCTGCCCCTTTGAAACTTACAGTATATACTCCATGGAATACTATGCATCCATAAAAAGGAAGGAGATCATGTCCTTTGCAGGGACATAGATTGAGCTGGAAGCCATTATCCTCAGCAAACTAACACAGAAACAGAAAACCAAACACCGCATGTTATCAGTTATAAGTGGGAGCTGAACAATGAGAACACATGGACACAAGGAGGGGAACAACACATGATGGGGCCTATAGGGAGGATGGGGGGATGAGGAGCATCGGGATAAATTGCTAATGCATGCTGGGCTTAACACCTAGATGATGGGTTGGTTGATAGGAGCAGCAAACCACCATGACACACATTTACTTATGTAACAAACCTGCACATGTATCCTAAAATGTAAAATTAAATTAAATTAAATTTTAAAGAAAATAAAACACCTTACAGCATGGAGAAGCAGAGTTGAATGCATCCCTCTTATAGGCATCTGAGTTCCTAAAAGAAGTGGGAGGATCAAGCGATACTACTCCTACCTAGGTCCTATCGCAAACTTAACAATCAGGAGTCTTGCTCCAGCTCCACAGAAAGAAGTAGGTAGCTAAGGAAACACAGACACACACACACACACACACAAGTGTTACAAAAATTGATGTCCCTCTTGATAGAAGATGTGTAAATGTGAAAATGGGTCATATTTATCCACAAATGGATAAATAATATTTGCCCAATCTCTCTCACAGGGTTGCTGTGATAATTAAATGAGAGGATGAAAGTAAAAATTATTTGAGAAAGATAGCATGCTATTAACTTGTAAGATAAATTAATCTATGTATACCCAGGCAACCTATGAGTTTGAGTCCCACCTCTGCAAGCAACTGATTGTGCAAACTTGGGCAAGTTGCTTACCTTCTCAACTTACTCATCTATCAAATAATACTCAGCTCAGAGTGTCTACGAGGTTTATCAAAATAGCATGTGCAACATTTGATAGACCATGTTTGCAACATGGGAAGCCTGGAAGTGTAGTAGTGGTTGTAATGGCAGTAGTAGTTATTACTACTATAAAGAAAAAGTATTAAAGCTTTTAAAGAGCATAAAAACACCAGTGAAGGCATCTTATTCTTCTGTAACTTGCTATTTACACTCAATACATAAAGATAAAGGTCTATCGTATCCTTTTAATATTCCAATTAATTGGTGATATTATAATATAATTATAAATTCCCTACTGAGCCTCATTTAAATGGATATAAACAAAGGCATTATGAACAAACATGAACACACATCTTTGCTCGCCTTTCCAGTATTTCTTCTTGATAAATTTCTTGAAGAAACATCCATTATTAAATAGGTACTATCATCAGTCTTGTAAGTCTTGCATTTTTGATAACTCCTCTGATTAGACACACATACTAAAAACATCCTATTTTTTTCAAGGCTCAACGTGGGTCTCTTTCCTTTCATGAAGCCTTCTCTGATTATAAGACTCACAACTCTCCTAAAGGAAGCAACATAGCCTTTGTTTATATACTCATTTATTGTTCTGTATCTCATATATCAACAAGTTTAACTTTCAAATGATTTTATAAACTCCTGAAAATTATAAATATAAATTCAAAGATATTTTGCCTTGTTAAACTCAGGTACATTAAGTACATTAATCCAACATGAGGCCCAACTGGAAAGCAAATAAATGAAGTCTAAAATCACCTTCCCAAACTGGCACTGCTTGCTTCTCTGCACTTTTATCTTGTTTACTAGAACATTCCTTGGCAAAGAAAAAGTGAAGTTTTAAAATCTTAAGACAAGGGGCTATTTTAAAGATTAACCAATCAGTAATCCCAAAGTGCATTTTCTACAAGTCTATTTTCTCTGTGGGAATGATATGTATATAGACCCACAGTGGATTTAGAGAGAACCAGATCACCCATGGAACCTTGCAGCGGGCTACTAGTAGATGTGTAGCCATTTAGATATGTTTACTGCAGACTTGTGGGGCTACGATGGCAGTATTTCCACACTATTAGAGGTATGCATTTAATTCAGTTAGCACGCCTCTGAATACATGCAATATTCTCCCACATGGGCATTTTTAAACATTATATAGGCACATACTAAAATTTCATATTCTATGAATCATGGTCTAAATTTACACTGTGCTCCCAAGGTTACTATAGAATTGCAACTAATTTACTTGTGGAATCAGCTATGCAAATTAAAACATTACGTCATAAAGTTCTAAACATAAAATTTTAAAACAATCTTGCTTAAAATAATGACAAGATGCAGGAGAAATCAATAAAATTCAATTATTGTGCCTAAACCATATTATTCAATATTTTAAGCCTTTTATGCAAAAGTCCTTTATTGTACTAAAAATGGAGGAATCTCAATTATATAAGATTTCATGGTACCTATATTTCTAAGGAAGAAGATCACGAGATGCTTTTATTTTTGCCTATAGTATGGTTTAAATATGGTTTGTGGGCTTGTAAGTGGTGCAAGTACGATAGCTGATTGCTTCTATATCCAGGAGGTGGTGTATTTTAAGTTGGTCTTTCTGCGGAGACAACTGCTGATAAGCAAAGCTGTTTCCTTGGAAACGTCTAAGCACCATCTGACGGCTTGCTGAACATCTAAAATTCACAACTGATCTTTGGTAGCCTGCACATAGACAAGCTGACTTATGAGGAGAGAGATGTAAGCTGGGGTGACGAGCCGAATCTGAATATTCATTGGACAGAAAATTGCTCACTGTCAGTCTTCTAAGATTCTATTCTGCCTCATTTGATTATCTTGGAATTCATTCAATGACTAAAGTATTATATTTAAAATTCAATATAGGATAAAATGTTAATTTGGGGTATGGTGAGATGTTATCTGATTTATTCTTTTTAAAATATTAATTGCTAGAATATCTATTGAGGATCTAGTTTCTTAAATGTGGAAGCCAGTAGGAGTCCAATCAGAGTGCACCTTGGGCATTACTGAAATAGACAACATTTACTGCTATCACTCTTCTAGCCTGAGAAAAAAACTTAAAATTTTTGGGGGGTACTACAAGAATCATAACTTACCCTAAAGTAAGTATAGCAGTCCCCACCTACCCAAGGAAGATGTGTTCCAAAATGCTTAGTAGTTGCCTGAAACCACTGATAGTACTGAATTCAATATATATTATATTTTTTGTATATATACATACCTATGATAAAGACTAATTTATAAATTAGGCATAGTAAGAGATTAACAATAACTATAATAGAATAATTCGCATAATACACTATAGTAAAAGTTATGTGAATGTGGTATTTATCTATGTATCTATATATCTGTCTCAAAATATCTTGTTGCACCATCCTCACCTATTTTCAGATTGTGGTTGACCTCAGGTAACTAAAAACCGCAGAAAGTGAAACTGCACATAAGGGAGAACTACTGTATTATGAATCAATGTTGTGCTGTGGTAAGTGAGCAAACAAAAATATATTCCAAAACATGCATATCATATGTTCATCTGAGCTTTATATAACACTGCCCATCTGTGTCACCAACATTGCAAAACATGTGAAAAAAGACAAAATTTAACAATGAGTTGGGCAACAGAGAGATTACAAGGCTGGATGATGACCTCACAGTTTAGCTAAATGGTCCTCAGAGTATGGTGTCAAGACCACCAGCAGCAGCAGTATTATCTGGGCACTTGATAAAAAGGCAAAATTTCAGGACCTATCAAAACCAACTAAATCATAAACTGTGGTGTAGTGCCCAGATATTTGTGTTCTTACAAGCCCTCCAGGGAATTCTGATATAGTCCCAGTTCTGAGAACCACTACTTTAACACAAAAATTGTGGGGTGGTAACACTTGAAGATGGTCTGCACTGGTTACTGGGATAGCTACCTACAGATTGTTAGACATGTATTGGCAGAATATTGAAGAAGGAGTCAGTGGGTTCAGAGCCGTAGGCAAACAAGAACGTATTATTATGTGAGACTAGAGGCTCTATCAGCTGTATGATCCTGAAGAAGAGGTAAAAAAACATCAGCTGCTTCACTGAATCAATAAGGAATGCCTTAATGAGTCAAACACTGGCATTAGTGAGAATCTCAGTAATGTCTGTCCTCTCCAGCCAAGGTCGATGGTAGGAGATGTTGCTATGAAACTGCACTTCCTACTGTCAATGAGGCAATGGGGATGATAATATTCTAAAATTCCAGAAGTCAGATACCATCGTTAATCATCAGAGGAAAGATAGATAGAATTATTATAGCAGGCAGAAACTAGGATGGCAACAAGGAGCTAATAAACCATTGTGTTCCTAAGGGCAAGACGACTTGGGCAGCCCACAAGGGCATAGCTTGTCTTACGTGAATAAATTGGTCAAGAGCTGATGAGCAGCTGCAGCACTGGACAACCATTCTCTCTCTTAGACTTATCAGACAGGAGGTAGTTTACAGTTCTAGAACCCATTAACTAAACGAGAAGCTGGAACCCATGAAATAAAGACCCCGCAATGCTACAGAAAGTATATATGATTAAGATTCTCAAAATCATTCCCCAAAGCAATCTACAGTCCTTTACTATGTTAAAGTTGTCAGAATCAAATGGAGTCCCTTGTGATAAAACAAACAACAACAATAACTCTGACAAATAGAGCTGAGGAAAGGCAGTAAAGAGGGTTCTCATGCTTCTATATTTGTATGCCTAATAGAATTAACACAAAAGACTGCAAAGAAACACAACTTTGCACAAAGGTCACTGCAGCCTCACACACACACACACAAATTCTTCAGCAAGGACATCTGCCCAGCAATAGCCTGTCTAACTCAAGACTGACATCAGCTATTATCAATGCCTGTAGCCAACAATAATAATTTTAAAACAAGTATATAATCTTCCTCATTTTTCATTTAAGATCTTGTCATCCTTTCATTCCCTGAGCACACGCATAATTTACTAAGGCACATGTATTCCAATTTCAATGCCCTATTCCCAAGTAAGTATCTTTTCTTTTAAAGAGTTTCTCTCAGTTATTTAGTTGATAACTAGATGAATCAAATTGGGGAAAAATAGTTTCTTTTTTTTTTTAAGACTGCTAGATACAGGATCTGAGTGGTGATTGACATCAACAAAACTAAAATATCACCATGCCCCATCTGTTAAAAAATAGGCAAACAGAGGCAGAGTATAAATGGAGTCCTAGCTCAGGTTCCACAACACAGTAGGTCTAATAAATTCAAGGATCTACTTTGTTGCCATTTTTCTAGTCCCTGAGTATATTGGGGTGGATACATATAGCCACTCTCCCAATAGATCCTGACCTGTGTAATAAGATTTATTATGATAGGAATAGCCAAACTTTTAAAACAGTCCCTTTTCCTCTGCAAAGATTGTAAATCAGAAGCAATACCAGATACCAGGTGGGATAGCAGACAGTAGCACCACCCTTAGAAATGTTAAAGGATGTACACAGCATAGCCCCTGCAAAAACCCATGAGGTCATGGCAGATGGTTGGCAATTACCATAAACTTAACCAAATGGTAGCCCTAATTACATCAGCTGTGCCAGAGGTGAAGTCTGACTATTTGCCAGTTGATCTAGTGAATGCATTATTTTCAACAGCATCAGGAAGGAGGATGCAAAGTTTGCATCAGCATAGGTCCATGGCAGTTGACATTCTCTCGCCTCAACTGTGTTCCTCCTCTCTGTCAAATTATTGTCTGAAGGGAACTCCATCATCTCAATGCTACGCAAAACATCTTATTGGTCCAATATAATGGATCAAGTTATCCTTTTATTGACTGAAAAGTGTAACCAAAACATTGTACCTGGGCTCTAATGTCTTAGTAGCAAACTGATTCAGCAGACAGAAAGGGGTCAGGATATCCCAAAAGGACATTTGTGATAGACTCCTGAACACTTTCTGCCCTCCTCTATATAAAGATTCTCACTCTAGTGAAACTAGATGAAACCATTTGAGTTATGACTTTTCCACTGGAAACTTCAAGAGCCAGTATGGGTTTCTCTATGACTTTTCCTTCTGCCAAAATTGCCAATGTCCCAGGCATAGGATGATTCATCAGCCTGAGTCCCAGAGTGAGGTGATGTGGAACAGCATCATGGTGGATGTTGTCCTTGATGGGCATTGTTGTAAGCCAGAGACATTCTGATGTTGTCTGATGATGTTGTCTTTTGATGTCACTGCATAACACAACCTCTCCTGGCCAAATCAATATACCTCTGTAATGAAGTTGACAAAGACCAATCCTACCCCTCTAAAAGAATGAAATGAGATGTTTACAGGAAACCTTCCCAACTGTAACTATCAAGTAATATGATTTGCTTTGGTGAAGTTAAGAAGTTCCTTTATGCCAACCAAAGAGATAATCAATGTAAAATAAATTTATAACATGCTATGAAAGTCTGTCGAAATGATAGATGACGGTTACAAGTCATTACAAACAAAAAGGAGAAACACTTCTGGAATCTAGAAAGAGTCGAGTTGGATGGAGATATTGTTAGTTCTTCCAAAAACATGACTTGGAAAGAAGTTTCTATATCTAGCTGATAAAGAACATATGCCAATACTTTAAAAGCTTTTCCATATATTGGAAAACTGTAATTCA
This sequence comes from Cacajao melanocephalus, assembly GCA_963573385.1. Lineage (NCBI taxonomy): Eukaryota > Metazoa > Chordata > Mammalia > Primates > Pitheciidae > Cacajao > Cacajao melanocephalus. The sequence continues at coordinate 50,160 of CAUYLG010027407.1, read as the reverse complement.
CTGGGCTCCCATATCCTGGTGAAAACAATCTTGAAACACACATCTTATTCTTTTTTCACTGATCATATATTTCCAATTATACTTTTCAAATCAGTGTCAATGCTTTCTGTTGATTATTAGAGAAATAATTCATTGATGTGCCAATATTAACATTTTGATCACTTAGCAGTCACATCTCATTACTTATTAATGATTAGCATTCTGATCATCATGGAGGCAAAGACTCTTAAAAATAGTAAAACACTTTACATATTTTGCATCCTCCCACCTGCTAACTGGTGGGTTCCCAAAAGAATTTGCCCTTGGCTTCTATACTTTAGCTCCAGACTTGGCAACCTCATTGCAAATAATTTATCAAATGAGGAAAGTTTTCAAATTCAAGTTTGCAATCCTGACAACTTTTCCATACTCTGGTTTTGGTTGATGTCTTGTCAACATTTCAAAAGTACATAAGCAAATTCGATATAAGGTAAAGAAAAATTATTTGTTTTCCCAGGAAAAACCAATCATACCCCTTTGTTATTAGTTTCTGTCTTATCACAAACCAGATAATAATCATCTTCTCCTCTCCCCTCCCTGCTCCCTCTTATCCAAAATGGTTACTGCTTCTTTCCCCACTTTCCACTGTCTTTTTCAGTCCTGCCTAGATTTTTACTGCTGAATTCACAGATATCCTCACCAATTCTGTAGTCAATCTCAAAAGTTTAGAAGTGTGTTGTCTCCGGCTAACTCTTCTTCTATAATATATTGGGTCTTAAAATTCATACTCTTTTTACACCCAGAGTCAGTACCCAGGCATAACTGCTAAGTGTTCAGATTTCTTTCTTGCCAACTAGAACTAGGACTCAATTATGCAATGCTGATCCCTGAGTATACATGTGACCTATTGATCAAGTCTAATTAATTATCCTCTTTCTAATACTCCTACCTTGTGGAAATGACACCTGTCCTATACCTTAGTCCCAGCAAAATGGGTTCTGACAATATTACTTGGGTCTTCTCAGTTCCCTTCCATGGGACTCATTATTTTCCCATTCCCTTATTGTATATGGATATATCTGCCAGAACCCCACCATTTCCCTTGTCATGTCTACCATATTATTAGGCTCAGTCTCCATGCTTAGATACTCTAACAATAGCCACAGTTTCTAATATCAGTTGTAATACTATAGTTTTCCCTAAGGCTACATGCCTCAAACAGCCAACAGCTCTCTCCAGGGCATCTGCGTGGGTCTCCCCTCTCCCAGCTTGAGTTCCCTCATGGCAGAATATGTTTCTGCCCCATCCACGTTTCTTCAACTTCTACATTGCCAGCGCCCCAGCCACTACTTTGTCTTGAATTTACCCAAGTTCTAACAATCTATTCTGTTTGACATCCATAGTGCTTACTAAATACAGCTTACTCTCTCTTTTGAAAACTACCCAAACTATTCAGACCAGATATGTCCAATAGAAATATCATATAAATGGCCAGGCGTGGTGACTCACGCCTGTAATCCTGGCACTTGGGGAGGCCGAGGCGGGTGGATCATGAGGTCAAGAGATCGAGACCATCCTGGCCAACATGGTGAAACCCCGTCTCTACTAAAAATACAAAAATTAGCCGGGAGTTTGGCACGCACCTGTAGTCCCAGCTACTTGGGAGGCTGAGTGGAAGAATCACTTGAACCCTGGAGGTGGAGGTTGCAGTGAGCCAAGATTGCACCACTGTACTCCAGCCTGGTGACAGCGCAAGACACGGTCTCAAAAAAAAAAAAAAAAAAAAAAAGAAATATCATATAAACCATATATATAATTCTAAACTTTCCAGTAGCCACATTATAAAAAGTTCTGGAAAACCAGTTGAAACTAATTTTAATAATACACAGCATTTAACCTAAAATGTCTAAAATACTATAAAATGTAATCATATAAATAGTATCAATCAGGTGTTTTACATTATTAACTATGTATTCTAAATACTTGATGTGTATTTTTACATCTACCACATATTCGTGTTCAGATGAATTTCATTGGAAATTCATTGCATTAAGATTTCATAAGATTTACAGTTGAAAACAATAGATTCACATACCCCTGTTGTTCCACATATATAATTTCTAATAACCAAATTGAGTAGCAGTTTTTAAATTTAAGTTTAACTAAATTTAAAATTCAGTGCCTCAGTTGTTCTAGCCATGTTTCAGATGTTCAACAGTCAAATGTGGCAGGTGGCTACCATACTGAACAGCACAAGTTGAAACTCATCACCCTCTTGGATAATTGTCAGAGCCTCTGGCTCATTACTCTCCCTCTCCAAGTCCTTCCAACTTTAATCCTTTTATATATAGCTGGTAAATGAATAATTCTAAAGCAATTTTGTATTATTTCTTTCAGAGATTTTGAAAGCTTCCCAATACCATAAGTCAATTCTAAGCTTCTTAACTTCTGGCCTTCATAGTCTTCAACGGTTTATCTTCAATAGCCTTTCCAAACTTATTTTCTTCTACTCTCTGGACATCTCCAATCAAAATCAACTGCTTAGTCTTACTTCTTACACCCAAGATTTCCCTTCCTCATGTCTGCTTATACTTTTTCTAACTTTCTTACATATTATATAACTTTCTCCTCTTCTACATCTTTCTATTGTAATATTGCCTTTTATAATTCTATTACAATCATGTCTTACATATAATTTATACAAAGACTGTTATAATTATATATAAAGATGACATGCACTTGCCCCCACCACAACTTCACCTCCCAAAATGTCACTGAGATGAAAATGTAGAAATTTTTTCAAAGAAATAAATTATCAAGTACAGGGAGAACTGGAAAAGAAGCGATGGCAGATGGCAAGTCAACAAAATCGAAAAGGTGGTGTCTTAATCCTTTTGAGTTGCTATAACAAAACTTTCATAAAGTGGCTTATAAGCGACAGAAATGTATTCTCACAGTTCTAGAGGCTAGGAAGCCTAAGATCAAGGTGCCAGAAAATTTGGTGTTTGATGAGGACCTGCTTGCTGGTTCATAGAAGGCCAGTCTTCATGCTGTGTCCTCATGGTGGAAAGGGAAGGAAGTTATCTGGGGCTCTTTGTAGAAGAGCACTAGTCCTATTCATGAGGGCTCCACTCTCATGACCTAATCACCTCCCAAAGACCCATCTCCTCACATCATCACATTGGGGATTATATTTCGACATATGAATTTGGGACAGAAATATTCAGTCTATGGCAAGCGGGAATAGGATGTGGTTGATGACTGTTTTTTAAAAGAAAAAAACAATGAGTGTCTGCCAAAGGGAGACCAACTATAAGTAAGCCAGTTCAATCTGCAGAACCCCAGAAAAGCTTGAAAATTAGAGGTACCAGGTACCTCTGAAGACTGGGCAAGAGGTGGGACTGAAGCCTGGGGGATTAGTTTAAAGTCTATTTAAGAAGAAGATAGGCTGGGCACAGTGGCTCACACCTGTAATCCCAGCACTTTGGGAGGCTGAGGTGGGTGGATCATGAGGTCAAGAGATTGAGACCATCCTGGCCAACATGGTGAAACCCTGTCTCTACTAAAAATACAAAAATTAGCTGGGCGTGGTGGCATGCACCTGTAGTCTCAGCTACTTGGGAGGCTGAGACAGAAGAATCACTTGAACCCTGGAGGCGGAGGTTGCGGTGAGCGGAGATCGCACCACTGCACTCCAGCCTGGCGCCTGGCAACTTAGCAAGACTCTGTCTCAAAAAAAAAAAAAGAAGATAAATTTCAGATTCCATCCTTTCACCCCTCACCATCCACTTATCAGGCAACTATACCCCTGATACGTTTGGCTGTGTCCCCACCTAAATCTCACCTTGAATTGTAATAATTGAATTGTAATAATTCCCATGTATGAAGAGCAGGGCCCATTGGAGGTAATTGAATTGTGGGTGCAGTTTTCTTCATACTGTTCCCATGGTAGTGAATATGTCTCACAAGATCCGATGGTTTTATAAATGGGAGTTCCCTCACACAAGCTCTCTTGCTTGCCACCATGTGAGTTGCGACTTTGCTCCTCATTTACCTCTACAATGATTGTGAGGCCTCCCCAGCCATGTGGAACTTCGAGTCCATTAAACCTCTTTCCTTTATGAATTACCCAGTCTCAGGTATGTTTTTTATTAGCAGCATGAGAACAGACTAATACAACCCTTTCCCTAGTTTAGTAGGACATGAGCAGTTTCTTACTGTTTGATTTTCTATTGGTGCCATAACAAATTTAGCATCCAAAACACCTATTTACCTCACAGTTCTGTTGGTTATAAATCCAGGTTTGCTTGACTGTTTTCTCTGTTCTGGGTTATACAAAGCTGAAATCAAAGTGTCTACTGGCAAGACTCTTTATCGGGAGGCTCTGGGAAAAAACCACTCCTGAGCTCACTCAAGTTGTAGAACTGAGATCCCATTTCCTTGCTGACTGTCTCCTGAAAGTGCCCTTACTGTTACCTTCATCTTCAAGCTAGCAAACAGCATCGAGTACTTCTCACACTTCAAATCTCTCTGACTTCCCTTCTGCTATCTTCTGTCTCCTCTTCTGCTTTCCTCTTGTGAATGAGAGAATGCTCTTGTTCATTCCTCTTCTGTTCTTACGGGTTTATGTGATTAAACTGTGCCCATCGAGATAATCCAGAATAATCTCTTTTTCTCAAAATCAGCAATTAGTATTTTTAATTCCACCTGCAAAGTCCCTTCATGGAATAACCAGAGGATGGGAATCTTTGGGGACCATTTCTCGAATTCTGCTTCCCACTGTTACTCTCCAGGAACATTGAACCAGAGAGATCCAAGAACCAAGGACAACAGAGGACAGGGAGAAGGCTTGGGCTGAAAACAGGGAGACAGAGAGAAACTTCTCCTGCATCATCCCAGCCACCTCTGTTCACTCAGCTCCTAGAACACTGGAAGTCAGGCTTTCATACTCCAAGCAAGTGATTGGAGGATTTCTCTCTGGTGAAACTAACTGGCATGGTAGGAAAAACCTGAAGCTATTTGAAAGCTCTCCAATGAACTAGTCACTCCCCACTTAATCACCCTATATGAATTTCACCAGGCAACAAGCTGTGGCCAGGCATCCAGAGTGTCCAAACAGCTTTATAAGTCTCTCTCTCAAATACGATCACAAGGAAATGAAATAAAAAATAAACTTTAAAATTACTCTGTAGCCTTCAGGACTTAACTTAAATGCCCCTTTTCTAATAACAACCTTCCTTCCATCCTTAGCTGTAAGGAATAACTTCCAGAATGCCACCAGCACTTTGTCTACAAATCATTTCTCTCACATAATTGCTGTGGGTGTCTGTTTGAATATTGGTCCTTTCCAAAACTCATGTTGAAATTTAATCCAATGTGGCAGTACTGGGAGTTGAGGCCTTTAAGAGGTGATTGAGTCCTGAGGGTCCTGCTCTCATGAACGAATTAATGCATTGATGGATTAATGAATTAATGGGTTAATGCACAAATGCATGATCATAAAAGTGTTACTAGTATCCTGATAAGAAGAGGAAGAGAGATCTGAGCTAGCACATGAGCATGTTCAGCTCCTTTGCATGCGATACCCTGTCCTGCCTCAGAACTCTGCAGAGAGTCCCTACCAACAAGAAGGCCCTCACCAGAAGTGGTCCCTTGACCTTAGATTTCTTGACCTTCAGACCAGCAAAAACTGAATTCTGTTCTTTATGAATTACCCAGCTTCCAGTATTCTGCTATAAGAAACATAAAATGGCCTAAGAATGCCCTATCACTCTTTTACTGAGCTGTAAAGGTCTAAATATCTATTTTACTTACATAATTCAAAATTTTCTCAGCCTGTTCTTTGAACAGTAATAGTAACATTTCTTTCTTTCTTTCTGCTTTGTTTGTTTGTTTTGATACGGAGTTTCACTCTTGTTGCCCAGGCTGGAGTGCAATGGTGCAATCTTGGTTCACCACAACCCCTGCCTCCTGGGTTCAAGTGATTCTCCTGCGTCAGCCTCCTGAGTAGCTGGGATTACAGGCGTACACCATCACACCTGGCTCATTTTGTATTTTTAGTGGAGACGGAGTTCCTCCATGTTGATCAGGCTGGTCTCGACCTCCCAACCTCAGGGGATCCGTCTGCCTTAGCCTCCCAAAGTACTGGGATTACAGGCATGAGCCATCACACCTAGCCCCAATAGTAACATTTCTTAAACCACAATACTTTACTTTTTTTTTTATATGATGTGCCTTTTATCCTCCATTAGAGCATAAGCTAATTGAATGCAAGCACCACCTTGCCATTAGCTCTTAGCACAGTGCATAGCACTTATTAAATATCTTTAAATGAAGGAGTAATATAAATAACATGTCTAGTACTCTGCTGTTTCTTTGGAGATTCATATTCAGTTTCATTTACTTCTACAACTCCATATACGGGCAGATGAGTCATCATAATACCTGCTAACATTTATTAGCCATTTAGTCACATAAACTTATTATCATCCCATTCTACAATTAGGAACTTAGGTACAGAAAAGAAGTAAGCTGCACAAAATCACACAGATAGTAAGAAGTGAATTGGGATTTGAATGCTGGTAGTCTGAACCTTGCTACTGAACTAATATTCCATCTCGACTCACTCTTCAAAAAACAAAACAAATTCATATTATAGGAAACAGATCAGTTCAAAAATAACTCAAGATCTTAAGTAACTTATGTCTTGGTGCTTCTCATACATAGTTATTAATAGTGTATCAATGACGGAATAAAGGTGAGATCCATGAAGACAGAGATTTTGTGTGTTGTATTCATTGCTATGTCTCAGCAACTAAACCAGTGGACTTTACAAATTTTTTAATAATTTAAATAAATTGTCATTTGATTAAGAATAACATTATAAATATCCCTTGGGTAAATTCAACTCTGGAAAAATTGGTTTTCAAGTTTCTAGATCTCTTAAGAAGGGAGAGAAATCTGCTCTGGAAGCCCACAGAATTACAACTCAGGATACTCGAAATGAACAGTCTGCCAGATCCTTAACCAATTAAGTTTTCTAGAGAGATGGTGAGCATCTAACCACAGAAATTACCATCTTGCTATAGTTATGATAAATATTGTATGAAGAAGGAAAAACTACATGCATGCACATTACAAGGTGGGGCATGAAATAACTATCTGGAAATTCAGATGGTGTGATTTTCTAGATAAAAAGTTCTTCACTATCTTTAAAATTGATTAGTCTATCATTCCTCTGCTCTTCATATGGAAGAGCTCAGGCTGGAGATTTGCTCCCATTCAGGGTCCCTTTCTTCTCTGTGTTACCCCCTCCCACAAGTAATAACTGCCTGTCTTCAAGCCACTTGACTATCACTGCAGCTTCAACAATTGATCTTTTCTTCATTGTTACTATAGAAGGGATGTGACCTCTACCCTGATGTCCAAGGAATATTGGTATTGTCTCCCTCTATGTCCTGTTTCTGCTCTTTGAGTCCTACAGTAATCGTATATGATTCTTCTGAAGCACTAAAACACACCTAATCAAATAAAGGATATGTTTTCAAAACAGAAGCAATGGACAGATAAAATAACCTCACTCTTCAAGAATTGCCTTTTAGGCAATGCTTCCTTAGTTTCTTCCTAAAAACAGCATTCTCCATTCAGCTGCTCCTTGGGAGAGAATGTGTCACCATGCCTTGCATTGTTAAATTCACTGCAGATTCTTATGCTGTCTTTTACCAAAAGCAAATTCTTTAAATGTCTGTGCTAACCAATTGGCAGGCTGACAGCAGGCTGCCTGGCTAAGATAAATTTTGCAAGCTTAGTCACTAACCTCTATTGCTTTCCCTCATAATCTGGCCCTACCACAAGATTCTTTCAACTGATAAATAATATATCTAGATTTTTCCAAAAGCCTACTACTTTATTTTTGTTATAAAAGTTTGTGGAAATATGCAAAAACAAAACTTTTTAAAATCATAGCCAATGTTATGTATATTATTTCCCAACAATTCATGTCCTTTACAGGCTAGTAATGAATACCTGTCAAAATAGTTTTGAATCTCTTTATTTCTATTCACGGAGAGAAGATATAACTGCATGGACGTGCTTTACTCTCCCCAAGGGAAATGTGATGCCCAAGTAAGGAAAATATATTTTCTACAAGAAGAGAAATTCTATATAAGAAGCTCAGCTATAATTTAAGTCTTACCAAAGAGCTTATACTATTTTTAAACCTTTTTGATAAAAGTGGAGAGTAAATCTAACACAGAAATCCATGCATAGTTATAAACCTTATGACTTGTTTTTCTTCAACTTAATTATTACTGGTTTCTTTCTATTAGGAACTTTTTTTTTTTTTGAGACAGAGTTTTGCTCTTGTCATCAGGCTGAAGTGCAATGGTGCTACCTCAGCTCATTGCAACCTCTGCCTCCCGGGTTCAAGTGATTCTCCTGCCTCCTGAGTAGCTGGGATTACAGGCATGCATCACCACACCCTGCTACTTTTGTATTTTATTAAAGACAGGGTTTCTTCATGTTGGTCAAGCTGGTCTCAAACTCCTGACCTCAGGTTATCCGCCCATCTCGGCCTCCCAAAGTGCTAGGATTATAGACACCCTGCCTATTTCCAGGTCTTCTTTAAATATCTAGAAGGAGTAGACTACAGAACTTTTAGATATTTTTGTTCTTCCATTTCTCAGAAGTTTTCCCACAAGTGATATAACAGAAAGAGACCTTTTTTCAAAAGCACAACATCTCCAGAAAAAACAGAACTTCCTCACCACTTATGAAGAATCAGTTTTGTGCCAGTTGCTAGGATGAGCTTTGGAGAAATAAAACTGAGTACACATGGTCCCTGCTCACTGTCTAGCGGAAAGACCCAACTCAGCTCTAATACGACGTAAGGCATGTGCCAGTATGATTTCCAAAGTCCTGTATGAACACAGAAGGAGAAGCTCTTACTCTTCCCACGGGGATGAAAGGCAAGAAAACTACTAGTAAAGCTTCTTTGCCTTGGAGAATGAGTATAATTTTGCCAAGGAGGGGGACAGCCCTTCTCAAACACAGACTCGAAAAGAAAAATGGTAAGAAGAAGTAAATGAAGGGAAGTAGAAATGGAAGAAGAGAGGGAAAAGAATTTTTATGTCATCCTAGTTGTCTTTTCGTTGAAGGCTGATTTTCCCTAATAAAATCATATGATTGGAAGTTGAAAAACATGTCAAACTGATCATTAGGCATTAGCTAATCAACAGAAAACATTTTTGGAGAAAACAATATTTAAACAAAACCTTATTTTTATTTCAACAAAATGCAATCAATCTGATGCTTGATAGATTTTGATCAAGCTTCTCTCACAGGATGATCTTGCAAGGTATCCCAACACTCTCAAATGACAAACGGTCTGCGCGAAAGTGAAGGAGAATATGATGTGCTGGAGCTGCTCTCCCTACCCCTTGAGGCTCTGCCTCTCACCCTTGATGACTGTTCTGACTCGTAGCATCAAAATAATTCAATCTGATTATACTTGTAACCTCAAGAATGCCTCAAAGACTCAAAAGCCAAGTACTTCACGATCAAGTACTTATGGCAACGAGAACAGCCTTACATAAACAGCTGAGCATAGCATCTCAAAACTTTGATATTTACAGCAGTGGGAAGGGGAATGTAATAAAATGAGACTGAAAAGAATTGGATCTATTTGGCTTTTATTTATTTATTTATTTTAATGAATGAGAGGTTCTTATGTTGCCCAGACTGGCCTCAAATGTGTAGCCTCACCTCCTCAAGCACCAGGACAACTGGCCTGAGCCACTGCAGCTCCCTGGCTTGGCTTTTAAACATCCTCAATTATGCCACTGCCTCAGTCACATCTCCTGACCTCAATGAGCAGCACAGTAGGAAAGTCAGCCATACAATTACCCAGTCAACGTCCTCCACTAGACAAGGTTGAATGGGAAGGTTGTGCATAATGGTGATATCCCCATTTCCATTAACTTTCTGGGGTTATCACTTCAATAAACAGAGACAGAAGCTCTCACAGAAGATACTGAACATAATTTAAAGAAGAATTTTGGTAATTGTGGAAGTAATATATGATCATTGAAGAAATTTTGGAAAATGTATTTAAAAACAAGGAAAAAACAAATATCCAGAGATAGTAAGGAAATTGCAGAATGATCACTCTTTTTTTAAATTATAGAACATCATTATTTAGAAATGTAATTTTAATGACTTTGTTATAGTCCTTTAATAATATTCCATAATCTATGTATCATATTCTCCTAATTTTTAAACATTGGGGCCATAGCCAATATTTACTATAATAACTTGTACCAAAATACATGCCTTTATTTATTTACTTTTGTCTGTACCTCTGCTTATTTCTTTGTGATAGATTCCTAAAACTGAAATTACTGAGTAAAAATACAGAAAAATTTACTCTTTTTGATACATATGGACACACTGCTTTTAAAAGGCGTGTACCACTTAATGGTTCAATCAGCAGAGAACAGGATCAGTCTGTGCATACCCTGATCAACATTGAACAGCACTAGTTTGAATCTCTGCCAATTTGTTAAATGGAAATTTACAACTCATTTACATATGCATTGCTGTGACTATTAGTGAATTATGCATTTTGTTATAGTTATTCACCTCTGGTATTTCAGATATGTCTTTTTGCCAATTTTTAGGGACTTTGTATTTTAATCTTGATTTGTATTTGTTATAGATAGTTCAGTTTTTAATTTGTCTTGATTTTTTATTGCAATGAAATGTGAAGTATAGAATAATTTTATATAAATAATCTGATATGCTTATGTTTTAAGTTGACTTTCAGATTTTTTTTTCTTTCTGTTTTTTTTTTTGGAGCCAGAACTTCGCTCCTGTTGCCCAGGCTGGAGTGAAGAGGCATGATCTCGGCTCACTGCAACGTCAGCCTCCTGAGTAGCTAGGGCTACAGGCACCCGTCACCACGCCCGACTAATTCTTTGTATTTTTATTAGAGATGGAGTTTCACCATGTTGGCCAGGCTGGTCTTGAACTCCTGACCTCAGGTGATCCACCCACTTTGGCCTCCCAAAGTGCTGGGGTTACAGGCATGAACCACCGCACGTGGCCTCAGACATGTTATAAATGGAAAACTCTTTCCTATTTTGAATCAGATTTAAAAAATAGGAAGTAAAAAGGCAATAACTTTTTTACTCATATTCTTTGATCTAGTGAGGCTCAGTAGTTTTTTTCATTTAATAAGATTTTAACACATTATCATTATTGTCATAATTCAACTATTTGGTCTTTTATTATCTTGTTTTATGATTTTACTTTCTTGGAGTTTTTGCTATTTTGGGGGGTTCCTAAAGGATTTTTTCTTCTCTAATCATTCAAAAGTTTCATATCCTGTTTATTTATTTTTTGTTTATAGATTTTTACCATTAAACTATTTCCAAGCTTTCTTTAGTTAATATTCAAAGATCAATATCACTAAGAATGAAATAGCTTTTTACTCCCCAACCCACTGCATAATCTAGAAACTTTTGCCTACTTTACCTTCCCTCTCCACCAAATCTTAATTTTCAGTATATCTTAAAATAAATTGGGATGTCTTTTTTATTATACTTTAAGTTCTGGAGTACATGTGCAGAATGTGCAGGTTTGTTACATAGGTATACACGTGCCATGGTGATATGCTGCACCCATCGGGGTTGACATTTTTATGTATAACTTTTGTTTCAGGATCTATATTTATATTCAGTTTTGCAAACATATCTATAACATGAAAAGTTCACAGAAAAATTATGGCAAGAAATTACGATTAGGGAGAATTTGTTTGATTAGATATTATTTTATATTTTTAACTTATCAGTTTTTAAAACTATTCTAATGATACTTTTGAAAGTTCAGATTGAATACATATTCCTTTTTAAATATTTTACCAGTTTTATCTCACTGCTTCACAAATAATTCCCAGCTGACGACCAAGCTAAGCTGGGATGCTAGGCTATTGATGGTTTATAAAACACTCTTTGTGCCACCCAAATGTGAGATATGAAGGGCAAATGCTGAAAACCAACACAAGAGCAGTCAGGATGTGATCTGTCTTTCCATTCAAGAGTTTGAAGCTCTGAACACCCACACCACATAATCTTTTCTTAAGGTTTAACACCTGCCATTTTTAGAAATTATTTAAAGTTATATTTTCATTGTGCTTTTTCTGAATGCTCTTAGCTCTGTATATCTTTGCTTCTCCATAAAAGATGCTAGCAATCTAAAAGTCATAACAATGTATTGTTTCCTTCTGGGAGAAAGAGTCCGATGTTATTTGTTATTATGTAAAGGGCAAGCTACAGAAAGAATGTATTTCCAAATATAATTTCAGATGCACCTTGCTTTACTTAATAGATTTATTCCTGACCAACAGTATAAATTGAATTTGTATAAATCAAGTTATATGTCAAATGCACTAAGGAAGCTTGTTAATTTAAATTCATCACATGATGAATCCTTTTATAAAAATATTATTAATCCTCTTCACTTTTTATAAATATGAACTTTCAAATATTAAGATCACTTAGTTCTAAAGCAATGTGCTCTTCCCCTTTTATAGTATGTTACATTTTATCAATGAAAAGCATAGTAATTCCCCTAAACAAAAGCAAGAAACAATTATATTTCATCAAGTCTTTTTTTTTTTTTTTTGGTTAAATAAGTTTTTGACTATCAAGACAGGGATACAGTAAGTATTGATTTAAAAACATGAAATAAAAATAATCCAGATAATAGGTTCTTTAGGGAAGTTATAAAGGGATGAGAGATGAGAGATTGGATGGAATATTTTACCCAGGTAATGCGTGAGATGAATACATTAAGTCCTAAAGGGGTATGAAAGGCATTGCTGTGGAAACCTATACCAAATAACCATCAAACATGTCAAACAACCGAGCTAGGTAAAGGATAGAAGATAAAATACAGAGCCAACATGAGGATGGAAACTGAGAAACTAGGAAAAGTGAACATGAAGAATGATAAACTACAAGCGGATAGGTAGGTGTTATTTGGAATAGTCAAACAGCAATGAATTAACTATAGCTATACAAAGCAGAAGGGAAGAACCCCCAAAACAACATCAAATGAGAAAAGCACATCACACAAGCCTATATGCAGCATGGTTCCATGTATTTATGTAAAATATACAATATTTAACATTGATTGTTTAGAAACAAAATCATATAATTGTGAGACATAAAGGATTGAGGGAAATTTTACTTCCAGTAATGGTATTTTAAGTAATGGCACATTAGTTATCCCACTGATAAGGTACATAGAAAAACTGGAAAATAATATGTAAAATTTCAGCTGGAGAACATTGGCACACTTGCAATTTAAATAAGTATTACTGTAAGAAGATGGAAATCCAGACAAAGGAGCTCAAAACTTGGGGTTTATATCCGTAAGGGATCCAACAAGAAAGACATGGCACATTCAAGTGGCATAATTGAGGAACAACCAACGAAGGTGCAATTCATAAGTGTGTGTATAGGATTAAGGGAAACCAAGGAGAGATGAGCAAATATCTCAGAACTAACAGCAGGTTGTTTGGTTGCCATTCCCAGCCTTAGCCCTAAAGGGGCAAGAAAAGGAAGATGGTACAGAGCTGAGAGAGAACTGTAGGAAAGCGCTGCCTAGCAGGAGTTTGGGGCTTTAGTCAAATGCAGCCACTACTAATTTAGGAGCCACCTGAGAGGGACTGATGGAATAAACACTCTGCTCTCACATTCCCTCTATCCTTCTGTTGGCTGATGGTGCCCCCATTGGCCAAACCCAACCAGAATCCAGAGGAAAAGGAAGCTCACTGATGCTTCCGCTTTTCAGAACAAAATTAAGGTAGATAGTGTGGGAAATGGGTCTGGAAGGGCAAATATAGATTAGCCAGCACAGTAGATCTGGAAGAGCTTGAACAGGTTTTTAGGTGGCCTCAAGGGCTAGAGGGACAAACGTTTCTGGGAAGAATGTGATAACTTCCATGTGGTTTTGGTTTGGACTCTCAGTGGTTGCATTAAGAAACAAAAGTGAAACAGAAGTAAGCCATTTCTTGCCTGGCCTGCATACCTAGAAAACCTAAATCACTGAAATTGGATTAAGTTCCGGACTGACAGTTTTCTAGGCACTAAGAGAAGAAAAGGCAAATTCCCTCTCATGTAAGATCACGTTTTACTAGGTTTCAACTTATTTCTATAAATTGGCCCTTAAGTATGATGTTAAGCACACGGTCCATGGTAATCATACACATGAGGAAATAAAACGATATATATAAGAACCAACAGAAATATTAGCCAATAGACACAGATCCACATATACTCCAGCTATTGGAAACTGTCAGGCCCAAGCTTTAAACATAGACATGCTTAAAATGATCATTAAGATAAAGAGAAGATTAAAAACAAAAACTCAGAGAACAGGTAATTCTAAAAAATGGACAGAACTTTGAAAAAGAATCATGTAGAAATTCTAAAACTTAGAAATACAATAATTACAATTAAGAATGGGACAAACAGTGCATTAAACACAATTGAACCTCATTATTAGGGATAGCCCTTCTTCCAAGTTGGCCCCTTGCTTGTCTCTTCTCCTTAGATTCATGCCTTTGGCCTCCAGGGGGGGCTACTAATGACTAAGTGACTGAAGAACATGTTGAGTCCCAGCCGGGCTTGGCGGCTCAGGCCTGTAATCCCAGCACTTTGGGGACCAAGGCAGGCAGATCACCTCAGTTGAGAAATTCGAGACCATCCTGGTCAACATGGTGAAACCCTATCTCTACTAAAAACACAAAAATTAGCTGGATGTGGTGGGGGGCACCTGTAATCCCAGCTACTTGGAAGGCTGAGGCAAAAGAATCATTTGAACACGGGAGGTGGAGTTTGCAGTGAGCCGAGATTGTGCCATTAAACTCCAGGCTGGGCAACAAGAGCCAGACTCCATCACCAAAAAAAAAAAAAAAAAAAAATCAAGCCTAGTTTACAAATGCATCTGTCTATATCATATTTAGGTACTACCACAAAGTGGACAGCTACATTGCTATAGTTCCCCTCAGAGGTGATCCTGAAAGCCAGAGCCAAAGGGAAATCCTCTCCTTGGGCAGAATATCAAGCAGTACTTTATTATTCCACTTTGTCTGAAGAGAGAGATGGCCAGAAATACAGATCCACAACTCATTCATGGAAAGTTGATGAGAGTTTTTCTGCACAGAAACTTGGAAGGAATGAGGTTGGAAAACTGGTGCCAAAGAATGCTGAGAAATAGCTATATGAATGGGAATGTTAAAATGGACACAAACTGTGAGTATATTTGTGCACCTTGTGAATGTCCGCAAATGAATTTCTACTCCACAGTAGGCACTTGATTAGGTGGATGAAATGATGTGTTTAGTGGGTGTGAGTAAGCCTCTTTCCCAGACACAGTGCTTTCTCAATGGGCCCATGAACACAGTGGCCATGGGGCAGAGATGAAGGTTATGCCTGTGCTAGCCAAAGCTGACCTGGCTAATGCTACTGATGTGCGTCTAATCTGTCAGAAGTGGAGACCAACACTGAATCCCCAATATGGTAGCATTCCCAGGGAAGGGGAGGACTAGCCAGCAACCTGGTAGCAGATTGATCACACTGGACTGCTTCTATCATGGAGGGGACACAGATTCATTCTCACTGAAATAGACACACATTCTGGATATAGATTTGCTTTTCCTGACAGTAGGGCTTCTACCAGAACTACCACCAAGGGAGTTACAGAATGAATTAGATGGGACTACCGCCTGACCATTGGGGCTGTTTATGCTACTGATCCAACATGCAGGAAAGGTAACTCTACTCCTAGAGTGATTTATTCTAATTTCCAAACAGAAGTCAGGTTGGTATTTCTACACAACAAAGAAAATGTGGACTACACCTAGAACCCAGGGATTGCCAGGGCACCTTTTAGTAGTTCTATGCCCAGTAGTAAAAGTTAATGGAAAACTATAACAAGCTTAAAAAAGGGGGGGCAGGACAATCAATGATTCAGATCCTTCAAAAACAAAGGTTTGGGTCACTCTACCAGAGACCAAGAACACTGGCCAACTAAAGTTCTGGCTGAGAGGAAGGGAAATAGGGAGAGGGTAGTGAAAGAAAGAAGCCAAAGATATTAACTACAGCCTCATGAGCAATTACAGAAATGAGAACTCCTGTAGCCCCCCCTTATGCAAAGGGGGTATGTGCCAAGACCCCCACACACACAGAGAGCAGAAAATCCAATTACCATCTGTCAGAACATGTCTCTGTTCATGCCTTCCACTCACAAATTTAATTCCCTTTCCTTATTAACTAAGCATTTGTCACTCACTATGGCTATAATTTTTGCAGTTTGAGGTGTGTATTAGTTTGTTTTCACACTACTGATAAAGACATACCCGAGACTGGGAAATTTGCAAAAGAAAGAAGTTTAATGGACTTACAGATCCACGTGTCTAGGGAGGTCTCACAATCCTGGCAGAAGGCAAGGAGGAGCAAGTCACATGTTACATGGATGGCAGCAGGCAAAGAGAGAGAGTTTGTGCAGGGGAATTCCCCTTTATAGAACCATCAGATCTCATGAGACTTATTCACTATCATGAGAACAGCATGAGAAAGATGTGCCCCCATGATTGAATTACCTCCCACCAGGTCCCTCCCACAACATGTGGAAATTCAATATGAGATTTTGGTGGGGACACAGCCAAACCATATCAGGGTGCAACAGCAATACTAGGATGAATTTCCTTCTTCACAATTTCACAGATAGTAGATTTGTTCTTACTGTAGATCTTAGCAACCTCAGCATACAATTTTTTTCCTTCCCTTATTAAGTCGACAACTTTCATCTTTTCACTTAAAGTAAGCACTTTAAGGCTTCTCTTTGGCATATCCAAATTGCAAGCATCAGTACTCTTGCACTTTGGAGCCACTACTAGGTAAAATAAGGATTACTTGAACAGAAGCACTGGGATAGCATGACAGTCAATTTGATAACAAAGACAGCTACTAAGTGACTAACAGGCAAATCGTATAGACAGTATAGATACACTGGACAAAGGGATCATTCATGTTTAGGGGAAGACGGAGCAGAAAGGCATGAAATTTCATCACGCTAGACAGAAAGGTGTGTAATTTGAAACTTAAAAGTTGTGTATTTCTGGAATTTTTCAGTTAATATTTTGAACCACAATTGATCACAGGTAACTGCAACCACAGAAGACAAAACAGCAGATAAGCGAATACTGCCATATAGAAGTTTTGCATATTTTCCCATTGCTTGTGATATGAATGAGTTTATTTGTATTTGCAAATCTTTTCTTATCACAAATCCCACTCCATGGTACCCTGCCCACTAATTAACTGTGGGCCAACTTTGGCCCAACGTGACCCAAAGACTTTCATGAGCAGCCAGTAGGCTGGAGCAATATACTTTTCAAGACTAAATTCTAGTCTTGGGTGGGGCAAAGTGCAGAGGGATGCAGTCTACCAAATGTCTTCTTTCTTGGATTCTCTCCCACAGCCATAGGGTAAGCTTTAGGATTCTCTTTTATTCTCTCACAGTAGCTAATCCTCTATAAATAGTTTATGATTGATATCTAATCTTCACTATTCAATTTACTGAGCAGTTTCTGTCTCTGGATTGGACCCTGGCTGATTCAAAAGCAAATAAAATTAACAATCTAATTAAGAGACAAAAATTATCGGGCCTAATTTTTAAAAAATAAAGTGCTATTTTTAACATCAATATCTAAAGCTTAAGAATACAGAAAGTTTAAAATATATCATGTAAAAGAAAGCTGAAGTAGTCCTGTCAGTATCATATAAAATGGACTTTAACACAACACCATTTCTAGAGATAAAAAGAGGGATGTTACAATAATCAAAATTTCAATTTGCTTGAAAGATATTTCACTTTTTACTCACTTAAAATAACATAGTTCCAAATATGTATACAACTAAAACAAATCCATAGCAAAAGGAAGTTTTAATAAACATCTCTCAGTAATTAATAAGGAAGCAGACAAAGAATTCAATAGGAACATGGAAAACTTGATAAAAATGAAAAAACCTGATCAAATAGACAATGCATACAACATCTGCACAATATATATATGCCTTTTAGCAGCAAAATGGAATATATAGAGATTTTTAATTTACCAAGTTCTGGAGCAAAAATCAAAACTCAACAGTTTAAAGGTTTTAAAATACACAGCTTGTTGCCTGCCAAATCTATCTATCATCTTCAGACCTCATGCTGAGATCCAGACCTATGTATCCAGCCAATAATGTGCTGGAATGGGCTTGTAAGAGCAGATTGTGCCCATCTCTTCCCAACTTTGCATTGTTGACATCACATTGGTATTAAACTTGGACATGGTGGGAGTATCTACACCATGGAAATCAGCAAATGCCTCAGAAAAAAAGAGCTTTCTTCTTTATTGTTTGAGAATAAGTGGTTTAATATTTGCCAGCACACCATCATATCCAACTCATCCTGAACCATCTCCATGTAGATGTTGCCATGGCATCTCAATCTCAGTATGGTTAAGCATATTATTTCCCCTCTCCAAGTGTGTGTGCCCTTTATCTCATTTCTAGTTAAAGGCATCACCAACCATCCACTTACACAAATTAAAATACCAGATTTTTAACTCTCTTCTTTATTCCCACATTAAATCAATTATCAATTCCCTACATTTTATGTTCAAAATATATCTTAACTTTGTTCCTTCTTTTCCTTTCCTCCTACTACTGTTATAGCCAAAATAATCTATGATTTGTAATGTACTTCCAAGATTAATACTTAAAATCTATAAAAACCAATTATGACTAGGCTCAACCAATCAGAGCAGAAGCCCACTGTAGGGCAGGTCAGAGCCCTGAGACATCTGAATGCTAAATCAAGAGGTTGTCCTGGGTTCTTAGAGGTGCATCAGGTAGCCAGAGCTGTGGAGGTGTGTGATACTTAGGAGCTCAGGCATCAGCTATATAACAACTGGTAGGGCAATGTTTCAATACCGGAACAAGTGGGAAGCCACACCAGTGTGCACCAGCTGAATATTTGTCCTGAGAGTAGTATGCTTACCATGGAGACATACAGGATAGTTTAAAGAGGGACAATGATAAACTCTTTAAGAATAAATATGTATTTTACCGTGTTAAAAATTATAACACACTGAGTCCAAATTTAAAAGTATACTTAATGTAAAGTAAGTAGGTAGATAGGTATGAAGATATAGATGATTGATAGATAGATAGATGATAGATAGATAGATTAGATAGATAGATAGATAGATAGATAGATAGATAGATAGATAGAGATGATAGATAGATGATAGATAGATAGATAGATATAGATAGATAGATAGATAGATAGATAGATAGATAGATAGATAGATAGATAGGTTATAGGTAGGAGGATAGATAGATAGAGATAGAACCCTTGACAAAATTAAGTGAATGACAGGAATTTGAAAGCCATGGTTCCCTGGCTCCACTTTCTCTTCTTTTCAAATGTCTCCTCCCGTGCTGCCAGAGTATTTTTTCTAAACACGGATTTGGTCTTTTCAATTCCACAATTTAAATGGTTAGACACTTCTTCATTGTGTATGGAATAAATCCAAACTCCTTAACAAAGTGCACAACAATCTTGCAAATATGCCATCATAAAATTGCTTTTACAATCTCACCAGAAACTCTATACTTTTAGCCACATGTTTCCTTGTCTTTGTTTAGATTTTCTCCAGCTGGCGAATGTGCACATGACACTAACGCCTCAGTGCAAATGCCACTTTTTCTCTGAAGCTTTCTTCAATATTTCATATAGAATTAACAGCACTTTTTCTTTTCTTCTGTGGCACTTTTTTAATATGATTATTTAAAAGGGACAGTACACTAACTTGAAGACCCTTTTTCTTCCAACTGCCTTTGTAGAGGGGATTCTATTGCTCATTGACACTCTTCTCCAAAAGAATCAGCAAGAAGAATTAGAATTCTGTATTAAAATGGGACAATCAAGCTGTTATAACAGAGAGAATACAAAATACATAGGTTCAACAAGATAGAAATTTCTTTCCTTCTCATGCAACAACCCAGGAATGGATCGTTGAGGTGCAGAAGGGAAGCTCCACCATCCTCACCATGATGTCTGCATCTTGGCTTCTAAGGTGTACAGTCACTCTGGTCATAATGTCTGCATCCAGCAAACAGCAGAGTCAAAGAAAAGTGCAAGCATGCATCTTCATTTACAGGGCTTTGTTTGCCAATTGCACATATCATATCTGTTTACATCTCATTGCCCAGAATTTAGTTAGATGGCCCTATCTAATCACAAAAGAGGCTCAGAAATTCCATCTCTACAGGTCAGCAATGTGCCCAGTCAAAACCTGAGAGGTGCTGTTACTAGAGGAAAATGGCGAGAAATGGACACTGAACATAAATTACCAGTTGGTGCCTCTGACATGAAATGCAAATTTCTCCTTTTTATTACTTACATGTCATGTGCAAAGATAAAAGACTCTATGGGGAAACCACTGGAATGTTCGTCACAGTGATGTTTCTGGTTAGTTTGGTATTTTTGTCATTTATGGTCTCTTCTATTACTATTAGTACTGCTTCAGCTTATTCCATAAAATCGAACATATCTGTGATCACAATATCTCAGCCAACATATAAATCTTATATTTTATGGGAACATTAAACTCTGGGTCAGCTTGTGTGTCTCCCTTTTTTATATGGATGAGAGAGTAAATTAGGTCAACTTGATTTTCTTTATTTTCTACTCCAGCAGTACAAACCTTGCTTCCTACAAATAAGTCTCTCTTTCTAAAATATGGTTGTCATATTCCTTTTTAAATTTTTTCACAGCTCTCAAATGATCTACAAGTTCCTACCATACAATATTTAGATGACTTACAACTTTTGCAATCTTGACTACAGCTCAAAAAAAATGATGCACTAAGCCCGACCAGAAAAGTATTGCAATCAAAGTATGCATTCAATTGTCTAGGCATCAGGTAGATTTCTCAAACAGCGCTCTCTTGGGCATAATATTAAAATTTATCAAGCTTTCCATCTGGCCTCAAATTAATAAACATTTGCCTTCTGCACAGAACAAGACTGCAGTGGTGCTCGGGTTAAAAGAACTGTAACGAGATACAATTATGTAGATAAATGAGACAAACACTGTAGGTGTTTGACTTGAAGCAATAATAAATTTAACTTTTTTGTGTGAGAGAAAAATGCTTTCATTTATCCTACTGGAGGTTCTCCTAAACTACTGAGCACAAATTCCTTCTAGAGACCAAACATGTCCCCCAGTAAGCATTTGGGCATGATTGAGAGCTGACTTGATGAGCCTGCTTCCATTAAAAGCATGCTCCAGTGCAAAATTAAATTTTAAACTAGTAGCCTTTCATGACTCTCCAGATAATAAGCAACTGAGAAATTGCGTTTCAAAGAGGGCAAACTGGTCTCCTAGTGCCACGCAATGCTTTCTACACCATATGTGAAAGCAGTGGCTCTACCCAGTTTGAGCCCTCCCCTCCAACCCCCACTTCACATGCTGGTATTCAACAAATGCTAGTATGATGGTGTTGGGATAAAAGTTATGAAGTTAAGAGTTTTCCCAGGTTTCTTCCTCATGTATACTGCTAATCAGGATTCAACTTTGACCTTCTCATTCTTTTTGGGTTCTCCACCATCAAAGGGTACAGAATAAGGGTTAAGAGAGAAAGGACAACAGTGTGTAGGCTTGGGCTGGTAGAGGAATCTTCAAGGGAGTTTTGAAATAAGAGGCATAGGAATAGCTGCGGGATATGAAGGCAGTACTTGCAACAGGAAATTGGAGATGCTTAGAATTGTGTGGGGATTCTAAAAATCATGATGCTTAGAAAATATAAGAATATGTAAAAATGACTTGGATTGCTTTGAAACTACTTTTGGTTGTCGGAATTTTATCTGTCTATGATATTTCTCTGGCTTTGAATGAAGTGGGTACTAGCTTAAAGGCATTATACCTGTTTCCCCTTAGTACCCTATCTTTCAAGAGGAATGGAAGGGACCATATTTGACATTATATTTCTTAAATAGGGTCAACTCCTGATCTCAGAATTCATCACTTTTTAAATCACATTCTGGGCAACTAAGAGAATGGAGTCTCAGTTGGTTTTCTTGTATCTGGGAGTGAAATTCATGGTCAACCAGAGTGGCCAAACAAGAGGCAAAGAAATTAGTACCAAGAATGGGCTAGAGAAGCCTCCGTGTTGGTGAGTTAAACCAGAGACAGCCTCAGAGCAAGTTTATTTTACGTAATCTAAACTGTCTCACATCTATGCCTCTACCTTAACTGCTCCAGTTTTATTCCTTTGCTGTCTCATGTCTGATCTCTCTTTGAGGAGTCAAAAGACTCTTGCAACCTCATTAACATAGAGATGGTATAGCAAAGCTGGGGAAGAAGGGGAGAAACAGAATTTATAATCAAGCAGAGCTGGGTTCAAATTGTGACCTGACCATTTACTTTCTTGCAGAAGTTACTTAAACTTAAGAAACTGCCGTCTTCTTTTCTGTAAAGTGGAGATAATGATAGGAACTGTCACATGGGGTTATTTTGAAGACTAAATGAGACAGCAGTGATAAAGCACTTAGCATGGAGTATGGATCTTAATCCCAAAAGATGCACTCCTGAACACCATAATCCCAAATGTTGAAATCCTAAAAAATCAAAATCCCTAATGTCTAAAATCCCAAAACCATGACCACAAGATGGTTGCATCATGTTAGGAGGAACTATTACCTTGCTATTGTTGTTATCTGGAAATTAAGTGTGGTTTAAGGAGCTAAGAATGGCTATATATTTTGTCTTTGCATCATTTCCAATACTGGAGGTATAAATTGTGCAAAGACTTTTAAAGAGTTCTAATCCGTGCATTTTTTTGCAAATTTCACTCCACAAAAGTGCATTACCACAAGGTTGCCTTTGTGTGTAAGTATTTTGCATGTGTGTAAAAATGATGAAACTTCCTCAATAAGTGAAGAGTTGTCTTTTTTGTACATCTGCATTTGCAAAAGGCAAAATTTCTCAAGATTCCAGCTCTTTGGGCAACTACATATGTGTTGGTGACCTATCACAGTATCTGATGAATCTTGTCAAAAGATTTAGGTTGTGTGTTGCTATTTCAGAGGACCACATTTCTAAAGATGGCTGTACACAACACCAGTCATAGTGAGATGTGCTTATACATCTCCCTTATTGACCTACTTCTTTATGAATATGGTTTATCTGCTCATAATTGTTATACTTATGTAACTCTTAGTGGTATACCTGATTATTTATGCTTGTAAAATATGTATGTTATTATTGACTATTTTGTTGTGCAAAGTGGATTATGAAATGTTCTGTCATGTTTTCATATGTTCCTCAAATAAATGCCCTTTTAAAGTGAAAATAAATATCTTCTAAATAATTTGTAAATTTTTTTCAGAATTACATTTTCAGGATTTTGATCTTTTCGGATTTCAACATTTGGGATTATCTCTTTCGGGATTATGATTGGTTCCCCTTAGAATGACACAGAACCCATACTAAGTTCTAAATAGATATTAGCCATTAGCACATTATCATTAGCACATTGTTATAGTTCAGTGTTTCCTAGCTGTAGTTATTTTTGTTATTGTCATCCTATGTCATACTCCAACTCTTCTTTCTCTCTGCACCCTTGCCTTCTTTAAGGACATTTGCTGAACCTGATCTGCATGGCCTAATACAAGCTACTGCATTCAGATGTGGTCATAACCCATCGCAGGCTCATCTGAAGTCTTCAGGGAATCATCCCTCCTGGTACCCATCCAGTCTAGCTAAAAGTTTTTCACCTGCATGTCTTTGGTGTTTCTCTCTGCTGAACTCAGACTCTTCCCTGACAACACTGAGCCGTGCTTCCAATAGACAAAGCAAGTCTGAAATTTAATCAAAACGTCTTCTACCTTTACTCTAACCTGGTATTCAAAATCCTCCCAGAAGAAAAGTGAATTCAAATATTAATCTTTATAACACAGTTTTCTAAAGACTTCTAAGAAGAAAGAAAATGGCGTGTTCTCTTTAAGTCTGAAATATTTTAAAGAAATAGAAAGGCTTAAAAGAAGAACTTTTAGAATTTTAAAATAATTATCCTTATCCTGAAAAATCTAAACCATCTTACTCACAATTATTCTCCCTGCTGTGAAAGAAGAAACCTGCAAGGAATGGGAGTGGGCACTGATAAATTCAGAATCTCTTACAATTGTCTATTACCGCAGAAATCTTGTGAGATTAATGGTATCATCCCCTCCCAACCCCACTGCACAGATGAGGAAACTGAGGTTTAGGAAGGGGAAGTG
Organism: Cacajao melanocephalus; assembly: GCA_963573385.1. NCBI lineage: Eukaryota > Metazoa > Chordata > Mammalia > Primates > Pitheciidae > Cacajao > Cacajao melanocephalus. Next base: position 25,780 of record CAUYLG010027407.1, on the reverse strand, counting down.
ACAAGGCCACTCAACTAGAAAATACCAAGGTTGTAACAGAAGCCGCGACTGTGAAAATCATTACAATACAAAACTCAGCGGCAGAGCTAACCCTCTGATAGAGTTGCTTTCTCCCCACAGTGCCCCTCACTTCCTTAATACTTTCACTGAATATCCGTAATAGCCCAGAAGAGCACTATATATAGAAAAGCACATTTTGTTGGCTGATATTTCCACAGCTGGAGTCATTTCCCCTGTAGCATGCGACAGCTTCTGCATTGAGTGCACGTGATAGCCTTGTGTTCTGAGTCACGGTTCAACTCAATTCTATTTACCAAACTCCCAGAGACTTAAAAATCACTTTACTGGAGTTACAATCATAAGGAAACAAGTTACACAGAAGGACCTGCTGAGAGGGCAGCTGGGAAGTGTCCTGAGCAATTACAGATCAGCGGCAATCCTTTCTATTTGGTCTTTAGAATCACAGCAGATTTTAAGTTGGGAGGAGAAAAGTCAGAGCACCCGTGGAAAATAACCAGTGGGTGAATGAGAACGTCTCCAAGTTCCACTGTGTCATGCCCCTCTTGAATCCATCACACTTGCTTCCATGATAGTTACTACTAAAGCTCTGCTCTGAACCATAACCATGTAGGAAACATAAGGGGATTGTATTATTGACTAGACTAGGACAAGAAGAATTTGGTTTTTTGCACAATTATTTTATTAAACTATCCTAACATCTTTGCCTCATCATTTTTTTTCACATTTAGTTTAGGTTCAGGGGTACATGTGCAAGTTTTTATATAGATAAATTGCATGTCACAGAGGTTTGGTATACACATTATTTCATCACCCAGGTAACAAGCATAATACCCAATAGGTAGTTTTTCAATTCTCATCCTCCTCCTACCCTACACCCTCAAGTGGGCCCCAGTGTCTATGTTCTTTGTGCCCATGTGTGCTCAGTGTTTAGCTCCCACTTATAAGCGAGAACATGTGGTATTTTGTTTTGTGTTCCTGTGTTAGTTTGATTAGGATATTGGCCTCCAGCTCCATCAGGGTTGCCACAAAGGACATGAACTCATTCTTTCTATGGCTGAATTCCATGGTATAGATGTACAATGTTTTCTTTATCCAGTCTACCATTGATGAGCATCTAGGTTGATTCCATGTCTTTGCTATTGTGAATAGTGCTGCAGTGTACATACGTGTGCATATATCTAAATGATAGAACAACTTCTATTTTGGGAAGTATGCATCCAATAATGGAATTGCTGGGTTGACTGGTAGTTCTGTTTCAAGTTCTTTGAGAAATCACAAAACTGCTTTCCACAGTGGCTGAACTAAATTTGAATTCCCATCAGCAGTGTATATATATATTCCCTTTTCTCTGCAGCCTTGCCAGCATGTGTTATTTTTTGACTTTTTAATTATACCCATTCTGACTGATGTGAGATGGCATCTCATTGTAGTTTTGATTTGCATTTCTCTAATGATTAGTAATGTTGCATATTTTTATATAGTTGTCGACCATATGAATTTCTCTTGAGAATTGTCTGTTCCTGTTCTTTGCTGCATTTTTAATGGGGTCCTTTTTGCTTGTTGATTTATAGATTAACAAGTTCCTTATAGATTCTGAATATTAGGCCTTTGTTGGATGCATAGTTTACAAATATTTTCTCTTATTCTGTAGGTTGTATGTTGATAATTTCTTTTGCTGTGCAGAAGCTCTTTGGTTTAATTAGGTCCCATTTGTCAATTTTTGTTTTTGTCACAATTGTTCTTGACATTTTCGATATGAAAGGCCCTGGCCTTTGCCAGGCCTGTGTCCAGAATGGTATTTCCTAGGTTTTCTTATAGAATTTTTATAGCTTTAAGTTTTACATTTAAATCTTTAATCCATCTTGAGTTGTTTTTTTTATATGGTAAAAAGAAGAGGTCCAGCCTCAATCTTCTGCATATGGCTAACCAGTTATCCCAGGACCGTTTGTTGAATAGGGAGTCCTTCCCTTACTGCTTGTTTGTGTTGACTTTGCTAAAGATCAGATGATTTTAGGTGTTTAGTTCTGGGGTCTTTATTCTGTTCCATTGGTCTATGTGTCTGTTTTTCTACCAGTACAATGCTGCTTAGGTTACTGTAGTCTTGTCGCATAATTTGAAGTTGGGTAATGTGATGTTTCTAACTTTGCTCTTCTTTCTTAAGATTGCTTTGGCTATTAAGGCTCTTTTTTGGTTCCATATGAATTTTAGAATTTTTTAACCCTGGGAGAAACATCATTGGTGTTAAATAGTTTGATAGGAATAGCATTTTTTCAGTCATGTCATTCCTTTACTTTTCAACTGACAATGAAGATCTTTGACAACTTCAGTAGCCATCAGTGTTGTTGACCAATGTTTTCAGGCTCCTCTTTCAGGTGTGCAAGGATATTGTTCTTCTCCATACTCTTGATGTTAGTCCTGAACAGGTGATTTGGTTTGGCCAATGATGTGTGTCACTGGCCAGAGTATTTCATTGCACTTGTTTTAATCTTTACCTCTGCTTCCTTCCCCTTCCTTGACAATCATGGGAGCATGTGTTGACATGAAATTGCCATAAGAGCTCAGCAACCTGTAAAGCTGAGCTAACATATGGATATTTTAGAGAATTACCTAACACCCCATCAGGGCTGCCACAAGAAATAAGCTCTTTTATGTAAAACTTCTGAAATTTCCAGGTTATTCATATACTGCAGTATGAACCAGCCTATCTTATTGCACATGGTGTATTAGTTTTATTTGGCTGATAGGAATAGAGAACTCAACTGTAATGGTGTATACAAATAAGAGGCCTTTTTGGCTTGCATCATAAGAAGGCCCAATGAAGGCAACCCGGAACTGGATGGTTCAGTGGTATCTTCCATGATCATTCCATCTTCTTATTCTGTCATTTCTGGCTATGGTTTTAGTCCTTGTGGTGTCAAATGGCTTCTGCTTCTACAGACGTTGCATTTATGATCCAAGCAGGAAGAAGAGGCGAGGCTTTGTCCCTTACTTTAGGAAGGAAAGATGTCAGTTATTTTATGCTGTTGTAAAAAGATACCATAGCCTGGGTTGCTTAAACAACAAGCATTTATTTCTCACAGTTCTGGAGGTTGAGAAGTCCAAGATCAAGGTGCTGGCAGATTTGGTGCCCAGTGAGGACACTCTTCCTAGTTAGTAGATGGCCATTTGTCTTCTTATAGCCTCACATAGCCGAGACGGAAATAATCTTTCCTGTGTTTCTTCTTATAAGGGCACTAATCCCATCCATGAAAGCTCCACCCTCATTACCTCCCAAAAACACCACCTTCTGATACTATAACAGTGGAGGTTAGGATTTCAACATATGAATTTTGGGGATGCAAAAGCATCCAGTTCATAACAAAGGCCTTTTTTGGAAAAATTTGCGTTCATCTCATTAGCTAGAAACCTGCGTTATGGTCAACAACTGTGTAGAGGGATCTGGGAAGATGTTTCAGCTTCCTACTCTCTAAGGCAGAGGAAGGTATGGGAAAGTGTTACAATGGGTAGCTAGTCACATATGAGAAGGGTAGGAAAGGGTTTCCCCCACCACACATAAACACCTATATACACAAACACACACACGTGTGCACATATTCTTGGAGTGTTGAGTGACCATCAGGTGATGGTCAGGTGGTTGTCAGCTGCTTCTCTGAAGTAATAATTGGTCACAACCAGTATCAGGGAAAGGCAGTCTCCTAATAGACAACACCTGACACGGATCAGCAGCTTCCCAATGAGATCTCAGGAGTGAGGAGAAGCAACGCAAGATCCTAGAAGCTTGCCAATGTATAAAACCCAAGTCAAGAGGTCAAGTGCACACTCGGTTTCTCAAGTCGCCCACTTGGCCCTCTTCCAAGTTGTACTTTCCTTATTTTCTTTCCTTTTCTTCCTTTCCTTACTGTTCTAAAGCTTTTTAATAAACTTTCACTACTGCTCTGAAACTTGCTGCAGTTTCTCCTTCTGCCTTATGCCCCTCAGTCAAATTCTTTCTTCTGAGGAGGCAAGAATTGAGATTGCTGCAGACATGTATGGATTCACCACCAGTAACTTGGATACATTCCTCCAGTAACAAAAGAAGGTTTGGAGATGGACAATCCACAGTTTCTATCACTATGTTAATTATAAAGAAAATTGGACCATTTCAAGCAGTGCCTAAATGCAGATTGTTTTTAAAGAGCTGACAGTTCACAAAACCTAATTTCAAATACAGCATTAAGAAAGATAGCTTATATAACAACAACATTGTGTTATACGAAAATATGTATATATCTTCTGCTTTTGTAATGATCATTATGTATCCATTGCTCTGGACTTAGAGACAGTGTCATAGAATCATGAATTTCCCCAAAAAGATTAGAAGGATTGTGCCCATCCACCAAACCACTACCTGGAACATCCTCGACCCTCCTGACACATACTGTCTAATTTCCATGTAAGTTCAAAGCCTGATGAGGTCATGGAAGGGTGAAACTACTTATGCATTCCACAAATACTTATCTACAATTGACTCTGGAAGAGGCAACTTACTATGCACAGTATCTACAATTATGATAAGTAAGATACCAACTCCATCTTCTAGGAATGCAACCTGGAAACAAATTCAGACTGATTAACAAGTAACTACAGTGCAATAACACAAGAGCTATAATAGTGATACAGTTATGCACCACATCATAACATTTCCATCAACAACAAATCACATATACGAAGGTGGTCCTATAAGATTATAATATTGTATTTTTACTGTACATTTTCTATGTTTAGCTATATTTACTGTATTAGTCTGTTCTCACACTGCTGATAGAGACATACCCAAGACAGGGAAATTTACACAAGAAAGAGGTTTAATGGACTTACAGTTCCACTTGGGTGGGGAGGCCTCACCATCATGGTGGGAAGCAAGCAGGAGCAAATCTCATCTTACATGGATGGCAGAATGCAAACAGAGAGAATGAGATCCAAGCAAAATGAGTTTCCCTGTGTCAAATGATTAGATCTCGTGAGGCTTATTCACTACCACAAGAACAGTATGGATGAAACCATCCCTGTGATTCAATTATCTCCCACCAGGTCCCTCCTACAACACATGGAAATTCAAGATGAGATTTGGGTGGGGACACAGCCAAACCATATCATTTTAACCCTGGCCCCTCCCCTCCCAAATCTCATGCCTTCACATTCCAAAACCAATCATGCTTTCCCAACAGTCCCCCAAAGTCTTAATTCATTTCAGAATTAACTCAAAGGTACACAGTCCAAGGTCTCATCTGATACAAGGAAAGTCCCTTCTACCTAGGAGCCTGTGAAATCAAAAGCAAACTAGTTACTTCCTAGATGCAATGGGGGTATAGGTGTTTGGTAAATACAGCCATTCCAAATTGGAAAAATTGACCAAAACAAAGGGGCTACAGGGGCCATGCAATTCCAAAATCCAACAGGGCAGTCAAATCTTAAAGCTCCAGAATGATCTCCTTTGACTTCATGTCTCACATCCAGGTCATGCTGATACAAGAAGTGGGTTCCCATCATATCGGGAAGCTCCACCCTTGTGGCTTTACAGGATACAGCCTCCCTCCTAAATGCTTTCACAGGCTGATGTTGAGTGTATGTGACTTTTCCAGGCACAAAATGCAAGCTGTAGGTGGATCTACTGTTCCTGGATCTGGAAGACAGTGGTCCTTTTCTTATAGCTCCACTAGGCAGTTCCCCAGTAGGGCCTCTGTGTGGGGGCTCCAAACCCTGCCTTGCCCTAGCAGACATTCTCCATAAGAGCCCCACTCGTACAGCAAACTTCTGCCTGGACATCCAGATGTTTCTACACATCCTCTAAAATCTAGGTGAAAGTTCTCAAACCTCAATTCTTTGTTTCTGTGCACCTGCAGGCTCAACACCACGGGGAAGCTGCCAAGGGGCTTGCACCCTCTGAAGCCATGGCCATAGCTGTATCTTGGCCCCTTTTAGTCATGGCTGGAGCAGCTGGGATGCAGGGCACCAAGTTCCTAGACTGTACAAAGCATGGGCCTGGCCCAGGAAGCCACCATTTCCTCCTAGACTTCTGGGCCTCTGATGAGATAGGCTGATGTGAAGACCTCTAACATTCCCTGGAGACACTTTCCCCATTGCCTTGGTGATTAACATTTAGCTCCTCGATATTTATGCAAATTTCTGCAGCCGGCTTGAATTTTAGATTTTCTTTTCAACCACACTGTCAATCTGCAAATTTTTCAAACTTTTATGCTCTGCTTCCTTTATAAAACTGAGTGTCTTTAACAGCACTCAAATCACCTCTTGAATGGTTTGCTGCTTAAAAATTTACCAGATACCCTCAATCATCTCTCTCAAGTTAAGATTTCCACAAATTTCTAGGGCAAGGGCATTATGCTACAAGTCTCTTTGCTAAAACATAACAAGAATCACCTTTGCTCCAGTTCCCAACAAGTTCCTCATCTCCATCTGAGACCACCTCAGTTGGAATTCATTGTCCATATTGCTATCACCGTTTTGAGCAAAGCCATTCAACAAGTCTTTAGAGAGTTCCAAACTGTCCCACATCTTCTGGTCTTCTGAGCCCACCAAACTATTCCAACCTCTGCTTGTTACCCAGTTCCAAAGTTGCTTCAACATTTTTTAATATCTTTTCAGCAACACCCCATTCCTGGTACCAATTTACTGTGTTTGTTGGTTCTCACACTGCTGATAAAGACATACCTAAGACTGGGAAATTTACAAAAGAAAGAGGTTTCGTGGAATTACAGTTCCACATGGCTGGGGAGGACTCACAATTATGGTAGAAGGCAAAGAGGAGCAAGTCACATCTTTCATGGATGGCAGCAGGCAAAAAGAGAGCTTGTGCAGGAAAACTCCCATTTATAAAACCATAAGATCTCATTAGACTTATTTGCCATCATGAGAACAGTACAGGAAAGACCTGCTCCCATGATTCAATTACCTCCCACCAGGTCCCTCCCACAACGTGGGAATTCAAGAAGAGATTTGGGTGGTGACACAGCCAAACCATATACGTTTATATACACACATACTTAACTATTGTGTTACACTTGCCTACAGTATTCAGTACAATCACATGCTGTATAGGTTTGTAGCTTAGGAGCAATAAGCTCTACCATACCACCTAGGTGTGTAGTAGGCTCTATCACCTAGGTTTGTATAAGTACATTCTATGATGTTTGCACAATGACAACGTCACCTACCAATGCACTTCCCAGAATGTATTCCCTTTGTTAAGTGATGCATAACTGTACATAAAAAGTACAGTTATAGCTCTGAGGAGGATATCCTCAAAGTAGGGAGTGCATAGAGAAAGGAAAAAGATTAGGGAACATGATGTTTGAGTTGAATGTTGAAGGATTGAGTAGGAGCTTGGCAGGAAAAAGAAATGAGGGAGCGATCCTCATCCTCTCAAGCAGAGGAAGCAAATATGCACATATTGGTTCCCAGAATCACAGAACATAATTTTCCAAGCTTTATATATTTCTAACTCCCATTTTATACATTTAAAACATAGTTCAGCAATATTATGGAACAATTACATATGCCTGTTATCACTAGATTTTTCCCCCAATAAATTACACAGAGCAATGAAAAAAGACATATAACTAAGATGTAAAAATAGATACAGCCTTCACTTTAAAAATCTGCCCCTCTCAAATGTGCAGCTATGATTACAAAAGCCAAATGTCCTATTGCTTTTATATGTGCTCCTATGAAATAAAATGAAAAAACATGTTTTTGCTACAGAAGCTAAAGAATGCTTTTGTGAGAACATGTGATATAATTGAAAAAAGTAGGATTTAGTGTTGCTCATGTGCTTCAACTTAAAAAGATCCTTTGAACAACTTAATCCATATATGAGACCTCCATTTTATTCCTTCCTTTCTCTCTCTATACTAGCCACCAGAATAGAGAAGCAGAAAACCCATAAACTATACAGGTATCAAATCATCTAGCTGTATCTAGTTAAACCATGGATGGGTAAAAAATGGGCAATTTACCCACTATGATAATATACATTTAATTCATTTGCAGCAATTATAGTAGTCTTGACTTCAGACCCTTTAGGTGAGTGAAAATTCTGAATAAGACAATTGTCTTGTGAGATTCATAAAAACATAAAGCATGTTGTTGCTGCGTTTGTACTCTACCCTAACTAAAGTAGTGCATGTACCAGCTGCATCATAAAAACTGATTGGCTCATTAGTCGAATGAGTTTATAAATGAGAAGAGAGGCCATAGAGTTTATAGTAAAATGCCAGAATGTAATTTATTCCAATGATTTGTATTATTGCAATATCTTACAGGAATCATTTAAAAACAGGAAAGATAGATTTCTTTAACAACAACGCTTATTAACTGCCAGGCAGGCATTGTTCTAACTGCTTTGAATATAGTAACTCGTTTGGTTTTCCCAACAACCCCATGGAAGTACCTTTGATGCGGGGCTGAGATTTGTTGACCCAAACCACATATTTTAAAACAAGGGAACTTTACATTTCCAAAGTGAAGTTATGGACCTGAGTAATAGATGGTTGAGTGTAAGCCAAAAGGTGCCCATCACACTTGCAGAATGAATGACATCATCAAGACTGAACCCACCTCTTCTGTCTCAGACTGAGCTCTCACTTCACTCTGCAACTCTCTTCCCAGAATAAAAGCATACAGTATTTTAGGAGTCACTAGTACATTAATATTCATTCCCATTTGAACAATAAATCATTCATTCAACTGATTTTATTGAACAAGATTATTGCACTCTTTACATGGGTGAGGAAACTAGGTCTCAAAGACATTTCTTGGTAAGATTACCCTAAGTGTCAGTAAGGCTTTTGGGAGAAATTCTTCAATTTACTAAAAGCCTCATCTTTTCTCCATTCAGTTCTTTAAAATGACTCCAATTTCAGCTCAGAGGTATTTGGGAGCAATATTTACAAATATAAGATTGATATTTATAAAAATTTAGGTAAATTTAGGCAATTAAAAATTTAATAAGGCTAGTATCCTATAAATCCCTTGAAAATGCAAGTCATGTTCCCTACATTTAAAAAAATTTTTAATTTTTAATTTTCGTGCGTACATAGTAGGTGTGTATATTTGTGGGGTACATGAGATGTTGTGATATAGACACGCAATGTGAAATAATCACATCATGAAGAATGGGGCACCCATGTTCTCAAGCATTCATCCTTTGTGTTATGCACAGTGACACTTCTTTTAGTTTTTTAAATGTACAATTAAGTTATTGTGGATATAGTCAACCTGTTGTGTGATCAAATAGTATCTCTTATCCATTCTTTCTGTTTTTTGGAACCCATTAACCATCTCCATCTCCCCCAAAAGCCCACTACCACCCTTCCCAGCCTCTCTCCAGTAACGACCCTTCTACTCTCTATCTCCATGAGTCTAATTGCTTTAGTTTTTAGATCCTATATCAAAAACAGTTGCATAGAGTCTAAAAATGAGAGAGAGAGGTAAGGATGCTTTAACAGGCTGTTTATTCCATTCAGATATATAGAAAATTATCTATAGTCCTAACTATTTGTCTGTCAAGGCAAAGACATCCAGAGGTGAGAAAAGTGTGGCGAGGTCCCAGACAGATGAAGAGAAAAAGACCACCACAACTGGGCATTCACGATCAGTTCACATATGAGGTGATATCCAGCAAACTACATATGACCATTCTGAAGGTCACCTCAGAATGAAGGGCTCCACAGTCTTCCTCTCAGTATTAGATGAAAAACAGGCCTGACTGTGAACTCCGCTGTGCTACTGCAACTCATCTTTATTAGTCCGTTTTTACACTGCTGAAAAAGACATACCTGAGACTGGGCAATTTACAAAAAAAAAAAAAAAAAGAAAGAAAGAAAGAAAAAGAGGTTTGTTGGACTTACAGTTCCATGTGGCCAGGGAGGCCTCACAATCATGGGGAAAGGTGAAAGGCATGTCTCACATGGCAGCAGATAAAAGAAGAGAGCTTGTGCAGGGAAACTTCCCTTTATAAAATCATCAGATCTCATGAGACTTATTCACTACCATGAGAACAGCATGGGAAAGACCTGTCCCCATGATTCAATTACCTCCCACCGGGTCCCTCCCACAACACATGAGAATTCAAGATGAGCTTTGGGTGGGGACACAGCCAAACCATACCATCACCATACCATCTGCAGAGGGAGATCCATCCTTCAAGCCACAAACAGGAAGAAATAGTCTTGTGCCCTCTTGGGTACCTTTAAAAACTCTATTCCCTGTGTAAAGGGAAGTACAAGGGGGCAGGAATAAATGAGAATGGAATAAACAGCCTGTTTAAGCATCCTCACCTCTCTCTCTTATTTTTAGACTATTTTCCTTCAACAGTTAGCCATCAAGTACCTAACATGTGGCCAGCACTACTCTGCCCACGTGAACAAAAGATACACAGAAATATCTGCCCTTGTGAGATCTATGTTCTAGTGGACTTCATATTCTAGAACTATTACAGAAAGCTGGCTGGAGAAATGACAATATTGGAAGGCTTTATTAAGGCTTTTGGAAAGTCAAACTTAAATTGTCAAATGTGAATTCTCAGTCTCAAAATGTCTTACAGAGGGCTCTCCTCCTTCCCTCCACATCCACACTACCATGATGATGGTTTAAGAGAATGGAAATAGACACACATCAGCAACTTCATAAACACTGATCTGAAGGCCTGCCATGAATGTCAGTAATTTCAAACTTACCTGAAGGGAAAATCAGAGAACAGTGGGCCTTTCAGTCAACACTATGCCAACGCAAGAATTAGGTATAAAATAATCCAAAGTCGATAGTCAGACTTAAAGTGTTTAAAGGAGAAAAAGATGAAGTCAGAGATCCCAGTGGAAAGACGTCACCCAATAAAGGAAAACTGAATACTGAATTATATCATGTAAAAATAACATTTGATGAATTAGATGTCAGGGAAGTTTTGGCTCACTATCTGTTAGTGCCCCCTAACAGCCCCTGTCTAGACATGAAGAGCTGGTCAATTGTCCAGACCATGTCAGAATCATATTCTTATTCTGAACAGATGTCTCATTATGCAGGATAATTTAGCACTATCAATGAAAGAATTAACCAAATGACTCATGGCATTTGAAATGCACTCAAGAGCTTTCACCTATAATACCTACAGCAAGCCCTCAAGTTGTGCTTTGGGTTCGCTAATGAGCATGTGTTATTAATCACAAGGCACATATTTACCTGATTTTAGACCTCAGAGATAAAAAGGCTCTTAATTTTTGTGAGGCCAAAGGGTAAACTCTACTGTAATTCATTAAATATAGGCTCAACATATCGGCAGCAATTCAGTAGTGCAACATTTGCTAAGAAGTTATTGTCATTTTCAATAGAATGAATACATGGTACATTTTATTAAAGTACAGTAAATCCATTATTAGGCATTTTTCCCATCAAATGTCTATAAAGTAAAAAAGAGAAGAAATCTATGTACTGAGTGATGTCCTTCTGACAGGCATCCTTCTCTCATTTAATCCTCACAAAAACTGTTTACTATTACTACATATATTTTATACACAAAGAAACTGAGACTCAGAGAGGCAAAATAACTTGAGTAACTTTCCCTTGTTAAGACAGTCAAAAATGTAGTGAAGCCAAGAGAGTAAACTGATATGGTTTGGCTCTCTGTACCCACCCAAATCTCATCTGGAATTGTAATCCCCATGTGTCAAGGGAGGGATCTGGAGGGAGGTGCTTGGATCATGGGGGCGGTTTCCCTCATGCTGTTCTCATGATAGTGAGTGAGTTCTCACGAGACCTGATGTTTTTATAAGTGGAAGTGTCCCCTGCTCTCTTTCTCCCTTGCTGCCATATAAGACATGCCTTGCTTCCCATTCATCTTCAGCCATGATTGTAAGTTTCCCGAGGCCTCCCCAGCCATGCAGAACTCTGAGTTAATTAAAGCTCTTTCCTTTACAAATTACCCAGTCTCTGGTAGTATCTTTATAGCAGTGTTAGAATAGACTAATATATAAACCAAATTTTACCTCTCCAGGTGCTTACACTTGTGCATGAAACTGCTGAACACTATCCAGGTTTCCCTAATGGGTGGCAGCTATAATCCCTATGTTTGGTGGGCTTATAATTCAGTTAAAGAGATGGAACACATAAATACAGAAGCTAAAAAGAGACAATAGATACATCAGCAAGAAAAGTGTAACAATGCCACACACACACACACACACACAGAGTATTAGGCGGTTCTTGCTTTGCTATCAAGAAATACTTGAGACTGGGCAATTTATAAGAAGAAAGGTTTAATAGGCTCATGGTTCTGCAGGTGCACAGGAAGCATAGTGCCAGCATCGGCTTCTGGGGAGGCCTCAGGAAGCTTTTATTCATAGCCAAAGTTGAAGTGAGAACAGGTATGTCGCATAATGAAACTAGGAGCAAGAGGGAGACGGGGGTGGCAGTGGAGGTGCCACACACTTTTAAATGACAGAATCTGCAAAGAACTCACTATTAGGAAGACAGCACCAAGCTATGAGGGATCTCACCCCATTATCCAAACACCATCCACCAGGCCTCACCTCCAGCATTGAGGATTGCAATTCGACATGAGATTTGTGCAGGGACCAATATACAAACTCTCTCTCTCTCTTTCTGTCTCTCTCTCTGTGTCTCTCTCTCTCTCTCTCACAGACACACACACACACACACACACAGTGCTTTATAGTTTTCAGGATGCAATGTTGACTTTTCTAATCATCAAAAAGCTCCTGACATATATATATATATATGTGTATATATATATGTGTGTGTGTCTGTGTGTGTATATATATATACACACACATATGTATATACACAGACACACACACATATATATACACACACACATATATACACATATACATATACACATATACATATACTTACATATACATATATATACATATACATATACATACATATACATATACATATATATACAAAATATATACACGTATATATATTTTTTTGGAGACAGAGTCTCACTCCATCGCCAGGCACCAGGCTGGAGTGCAGTGGCACGATCTCAGCTCACTGCAACCTCCTGCCTCCCGGGTTCAAGCAATTCTTCTGCCTCAGCCTCCCGAGTAGCTGGGACTACAGGTGTGCGCCACCACGCCCAGCTAATTTTTGTATTTTTAGTAGAGACAGGGTTTCACCATGTTGGCCAGGATGGTCTTGATCTCTTGACCTCATGATCCACCAGCCTCGGCCTCCAAAAGTGCTGGGATTACAGGCATGAGCCACTGCCTCCAGCCCCTGACATATATATTTTTAAGTAAGAGGTATTTTCACGTCTTTGTCTAACATTTCATATTTGAAAGTAATCTTCACAGCTATAAAACTTCAGTCTTTTGTAAGACATATTGCACATTCCAAATACACTGGCCTAAACCTTTAGTTTTCATACATGGTTAGGAGGCAGAGCCCTTAAGAACCAGAGGCCTCTTTGAGGAAAGCTATCAAATATTGTTTCATAAATCCAAAATACCAAAAGCAAAATGTGTACTAAAGTGGATATCATATTATGTCAGCATAGACAAATGACAGCCAGTGCCAAATGTTTAAGGAAAATGCAGGAGGGAAAACTTAACTTAGAGAATGGATCTGCCAATGCTTTTGGTTGACATTTCTACACACTTTGAAAAGCTTTTTCTCAACAGTAGACCACCTTGACCTACTCCATGGAACCTCTAATAGCAGCCCTAAGAACACACAGGTGGCAGGCCAGGAATTCTGAAAATAAGCCTCCCGATTAGGATGCTCATTCCCATCTCAGTCTGTAACAGCACAGTTTACATCCATCATGGCTGACTGATGCTGCCTGGTCAGGGTCATGCTTCCATTTAGAGAATTGGAGTTGATGTATGCTGAGTGCCTGGAATCTGCAGGCTCAATGCCTAGTGCTTTACCCTAACTTTATCAAATGCTGAGGGATGTGCTATTATTCCAATTTTTAGATGAAGATAGTGTTATACCCAGAGGTTAGCTTGCCCAAAGGCACACAGTCAGTAAATAATAACACTTCACTATACATGATGATTGCAGTTTAGTGAATCTTATAATATTATATCAAGGATCAAATTAGATAACCAAAAACAGCTTTAAAACTTTTAAACTTTCACCTACATTTGCTGTATCATCATTATAATCACAAGTATCATCAATATCACCATCATTGTCATTATCATCAGTGGGTCACCTTTTAAAAGAGTGCTTAAAGAAATCTTTCATTTGATAATAAACAGTAACATCAAAATGACTTTACTTAACCTTCAGATAATGATTACCAAGACAGTTTTAATGATAGGAAAACATATCTCATCAAAAATGGAAGAAAAAAACTGATTTTACTTGGCCTTAAAATGAGAAAAATAAAGATCCAAAAACTATTCAGTGATTATATTTATTTTAGTTATATAATCTAACAAGAGAGCGGGAATTGTAGGGAACAGAAGAAATATTATGCTTAGCTCAACCACACTAACACAACTATTGTCAACATGTTAGTATAATTCTTTCTAGTTTTGTAATATTCATATTCTACATAGCTATATTCAGCATTCATATAGTTACATATCCTGTTTTTAATTCACAAATATATCACCATTTTAGGAGGTTTTTATATAATCTTCATAACATTTTTCATAACAGCCTTATCACAGGCCGCACTGTATGTTATTTAAGAACAGTCTTATTGGTAAATTCTAATTTTTATAATTCTGTGATTTATCAAAAATATTTATACACATATGCTATCATCTGGATTTTCAGGAGAAATTAGTAAAACTGTATACAAGAACAATTTATGGTTCCAAATTCATTCTAACAAATATTTTTCCCAAAAGTATACGCCAATATAGAGTGCCAACAATCCTTAGGAATACCAGTTCAACCAAATACTTGCTAGAATTGTTATGCTATTATTTAAGAATTTCTTTGCTAACTAATAAGAGGAAAATAGTGCCTCTTAGTTCTAAAATACACTTCTTTATTATTAGTGAAAGTAAACATTTCCCCATATAAAAATTTGTTATATTTGCTCTTTTGTGAATTCTCCCAAGTTTTTTACTTATTGATCTGTCTCATTCTTAGCGATTTTTCCTTAACAATTTGCAGACGCTCTTTTTCTAAAGACTATATTTTCCTGACAATAAACATTCGCAAGCATTTTTCCTCAATCTGATATTGGCCTTTTTGTTTGACATTTAAAGGTTTAGCTTTATGTTTCTGTAAAGCTCTCTATTCTACTGTGATTGGTGTGGCGAGGGAATTTCTAAGCTTAGAAATTTAGAAATTTAGGGCCTCTGCAAATGTTTAATGAATCTTCATTTCTTGTTTCCTTAACATCTTCATAAGTTTTAATTTAAAACCTAACTCCTTGATAAAGTATGACTCATATTTCTGTAGCGTGGTCTCTCTCAGGTCTTGCCACTCTATCTCACCTCATTTCTCTGCCTTAGTCTTCTCCCTCTTTAAGTTTCTTTATGCTCTTCTTGCTCTGCCCAACTCCAACGTGTTGAAACTTCTCAGAAATCTGCCTTGGTTCTCTTCTCTTATTCCTCTGCACAATACTGCCCCCTGAGTGTTCTCCTCTGTTCCCTTACCTGCAATTGCTTCCACTACAGCTTTGACCTTCAGTTCTCTATCTCCAGGCCCAACTAAGTCAGAAACCCAGACATCATCCTAGACTCCTTCCTCCCTCCTACCCTCGATAACCAGATTGTGTAGATTCTGCCTCCTCATTTTGCCCCTTTCCTGTTGTCCTGCTCTCCATCCCCACTGTCATTCTCCCAGAGCTGGCCCTTGTCACACAGCTACCATTGCCTCTTTACCAACCTTCTTGCCTCCAATCCTGTCCTTCCAACACTTCCTCTTTGAGCTCCAAGGGATCTCATTATCATTGCAACCCATCCTGTAATTTCTCTGTCTGAAGTTGTCTGCTCGTTGGCAAACAATTACAGACCACGGGTTACGATAAAGTTCTGCAGGGGAGATCCAGAAAGAGGGGTACCTAATGGGAGCAGACACTGGTTAAAGAGTTGATAGTAACTGTGGATAAAAAGAAGGCAGGAGAAAGAAAAGCAAGGAAGTCTTCACAGAAAAAGCTATGGGAATAGATAATATCCAATATGTATTGAGGGCCTTCTTCTGGGCAAGACATTTTGTCTGTAATAACCTATTTAGTTTTCAACAACAGACATATAAAATAGGTAGCATTGGCAGTCCCTTCTTATTGAGGAACCTGAAACAGTAGAATATCAAAGATGGTGCCTTTAGGCACACTGCTAGAGAGTGGAAGAGCCAGTATTTCTCATCCCAAGGTCCATGCTCTTAGCCATGATGCAAACTTCCCTCTTACGGGGGGTGGCGGGAAGAAAGGTGTGAAGAAAGAGAGACTAAGAGAGAGAAAGAGAAGATTGTGAGAGATATAACACCAGGTTTCCAGTTGGGTAAGCCAGGAATCTGACAGACAGTCAGGAATCCTAGGAATCCTGGGTTATGATCCTACACTGTTGTGTTAACTTTGGAATAATGATTAAAATTTACTTGCTTCAATTTCAGCATTTGTATAATGGAGTTATTGCTACTTCCTCTTATAGATTCTCACCAGTATATGCCTTGAATTCCTTTATACATTTATAGTAGCATAGCATAATTAAAATTAAGTGTGATCAGGTCTACCAGCATGAATAGCAAAAGACAAGAAAAACTTGCCATCTTCACAAATATTTTAAATATCGTTCTGAATTTTTTTAATTCAAAAGAAGTTTGGTTTCCAGAACCGTTGAGCTCTACAATTCTGAGAACCTTGTGCAATGTCCCCTGGAACTAAGCCTGCTCTCCTTCTTCACCCAGCTTCTAGACATACTAGAGAACTTCTCAAAGTGTGGGAACCCCACTGTCAAACACTCTATACAACTTTTAAAAGAAACAGCATTGAAGATTTTAGTGCAGATTCCTAAAAGCAAAGGCAGGCATCTCCAAGGAAAGGTCTGCCAGTTCAGGGCTTGGATCTGGACCATCCTGGAAACAAACACAGCCTGTAAATTATTCCGGGGATGAAATATAGTTGGCCTCCACCTCCAAGCACATCAATTTAACCCTCTTGGTCTCCCAGGCATTAATGTTGCTTCTTTTAATTGAAAGAAAATCTGTTGAGAAACTTTGTTTCAGTGACAAGGTCAATCTAAAGGTTTGAGGATTTTATTTCCTTCTTCAGGAAAGTATCTTTCAACTAAATTGACACTCAGCCACCTACACTGTTTCTATAGTAATCCCTTATTAATCAGGGTCTCTTAAACTCCAAAAATAAAAAGCCTAGACCATCAGCCACAGGAAACATTAAGAATTCTCATTTTATATGTGAAACCATATTTGTTTTCTTGCCCCCTTGTCCTAATCATTTAAAATTATTGCTTGGTGACTCAGTGCTTCTTCTAAACTAATTTGTGGGAAAGAACTGCAATGTATGCTTTGGTTCAGGATAATGTATCAAGTTTTGGAGAGAAGAAAATTATGGATTTGGCAATTTCCCCTCTCATTTTGGAAATCATGAGTAGATCTATAGGATGTGAATATAACCCATCCCTGTATCCTATGAGACTTTTGTTTTTCATTGATTGCTATATACAAAAGAGGCAAAAAGCAATTTGCAGGAAGGTAGTATTGATAATCTAAAAAGAAAATGTCATAAAATAATTAATGACAGTTAAAAATTAGCATCATTATGTAATGAATCAATATGAATTATAAAAGCAAAATAAATTTTGACAAGAAGGTATAAATATTAGGAGATGGAATCATAATTTGTCATTCTAAAATCGTTATATAACTTAACTCCACAAGGCTAAAGAAAAATGCAACTAGCAAGTATTAGTGAAATTATCCTGTCTTTGAGGATAAAATGATATAAAAAGAGTGAGGAAATAAGCCTTTGAAATTCTGTTCATTATTACCTACATCCAACATCATCTTAAGTAAACTGCCAAATAAACTTTATACCAATTCACCCAACTGTCCCGAAGCCAGGAAGGCAGAAAAGTGTCTTTTCAAGATTCCAATTGATTGGTGGTGTTTTCCTGCAGGGCTAAGCTGAAAAAAATTGTGAGGCTAAGCCTGGACCAGCAGGAAAGACTGCTGGAATTTATTAGTGATGTCTGCCATGGGTATTTACAATTAGGAAAAAAGATGCTAGAGGATATACTAAATATTTGCCCATCTTAAATCCCAAAGCATGTTATCCAGACGCGAGTAAAACATATGAATATTTTCATGTGTGTCTCTTTGTATACACTGGTAAGCAACTGATGGGTTGTAGAGAATGCAAATATTCAACAACTTTACAAGACAATATCAAATTTCTTTTCAAAGTGGTTGCATTAGTTGACACTTACATTATCAATGCGGAATCTTGAACATAGATAAATTTTTCCAAAGTCCTACAACTATGAGTGATGGAGACACATTTGGATACAGGCATATCCCCTCAAGAGTCTTCCTTGTTCAGAACTGCTTCAAGGGCAGAGAAGATACACAATTTAGCTTGTAAGGCCTAAGGAGAAATACTCGCTGAAGAGGTGTTGGGTAGACTTCAGGATATAATAGAACCCTAAGTTCTAATGACAATATAGAAAGCAATATTGACAAACTTGATGGTTGACCTCTGAAGCTTATCACAGAAAGAATGAGAACTCTGGGTTTGAGAAAAACCTTGAGCTGGATATCCAGTTACAGTTGAAGAAACCCAACTATAGAGAACAAATTATGTGCTTTATACCTTAACTACCAGTTTCCACCTTGAAGATGGTTTGCTTCAAATAAAAAGAGATTTTCATGCTTCAGAATTTTGGGGGTAGGTTAAACAGTCCTCAAACAGGAAAGGTAAAGCATATTTCCAAAGTTCTGTTCTAGGAGGACATCTTTGATCCATTGGCTGGGTGGAGAGTTGCCCTCCATCTGTGGATATACTGGTTGGTTTGGTTCTAGAGATGGACCACATATTTTTAGATGTATTAGTTGTGGTTTTTAGCTAGGTCTGCAACAAGTAAGTGAGGTGAGAACACCTAAAAATGTTTTGACTTGAAATATACTAATAACAGACAAAAATGGGAGGTCATGGGCTAAATTAATTTTCTTTCATTTATATCTTACATTTAAAATATTAACTTCTGTGTATTTAAGCTGAATCAGGACTTTAAAATCTCCTTCTACACTGTGCTGAGTGGTCGCTAGATAGCTTCTGCCAACCTAGTTCCTCCCCTTTCTTCATCTTGCCTCTAGTTCTCAGAACAACTGTAGAAGGTGCTGGATATGAAACATCCTGAGCTAGAGAAGAGCTGCCTACAACAGCCTGAGCTTGTTCCTGTCCCTCCTAGATAATGTAACATCTTGAGTTAGGTAGGAACAAACACCCAGAAACAGCCCAAGTTCCTTCCTCCCTTGGGAATGATATGTCCATAAGTCCAGCACAGTTTATCCGTTGAGTCCTGTTGCCCCAGAGGCATGTAACCTGGGGCAGACTGTCTTTTGGAGGCCTACAGATGGAGCACATGAAGGCAAGACTCCATCCACCTCTGGCAGCTTTCGTGGAGCTTGAAGGACTGGCTTACAATGGATCCTAGGTTTCTTTTGTCCCTTGCTGTTTATCTGTAAGTAATAAATCTGCTTCATGTAACTTGTCACATGTGAGTGATGTGAGTGTATTATGTCTCACCAGACTAAGACAGTCAGTAAAACTGTAGCCAGGATGCAGTGGGTGGATGTGTTCAAACTCCTATTCCTGGTAGTTGGCATAGTGATGATCTTTGCTATCCTTTACACAGCGGGAGTCCTTCCTTGGGACTGGCTATTAGTATACCTGCTTCACACAATGGAACAAAAATAAAAGCCGGTTCTTTCCAAACCACTCAGTGTGTGCAACATTTTATAAGCTGCTTCTTTTGTGTTGGTTTGGGTTTTTAAAATATTGTAACACAGGATATAAAACATAAAGAAATAAATCTAAAATGTATTCCTTTCTCAAATACATTGATTCTTACATCTAGTTCTAGGTTTTGAAACTGAATAACCAGTCTCCTTGTTAACATTCTCAATCTTAAAGCAACTTTTTATGTTTTGTTAACTCACTGGATTTATTTTTATTTTTTAATCTTCAATGCAATTCAGTGTTACATTTGAATTTGATTTTAAGGAAATATTCTAGAATTGTTAAACTCTTGCAAAGTTTATATTTTTAGTTATTATTATAAACAGGGTGACTATTTTTTCCTAAAGTTGTTACACACAGCATGTAAATTTTAGATTACAAAAATAACAAAATTCTCTGACTAATTCCTCCTTAGAAGATGGCATCGGACTAAGGGCTACTCAGATGTGCTTCCAAAGAAGCAGTCATTATTTTCCTGATCTTCATGGTATCATGTTCCCTTGATGTTCAGTCAGAAATGTATTGTTTTGTCCTGGGTGGCATTGGTTTTGCTTTAAATGGCATCATTTGGTTTCGTCTTTCTTTAAACCAGCACCAACCACTTTTATATCCCCACAAGAATCTCCTTATGTTGTTAATGTGTGTGTGTGTGTGTGTGTGTGTGTGTGTGTGTGTTAATAGGTACCAGTCATCTCTTTCATATTTCAAGTTACTGTTGAAGGCGAGGTCATTATCTACACGTCCAAGCAGGTAACAAGACCCAAAACCTGGAGATGGGACCACATGCAGGCTGTTGTAAGGCAGATCTTTCATCTCAAGTTGTCCAGTGCCCATCTCCCAACTGTTAGATGTTACAACTCTGCCTCTTCTTCTCAAGCTGCCTTTGCATACATTAAGTTGTCCCCTTTCCTTTTGAGGCTATAGTTCATTGTTTTTGGTTTCATACAATTGCATAAACAGGCTCTGTTAAAGTGCTTTAGTCAGTTAGTGAAGTGCTTTTTTTCTCAGTCTTCTCCACTGCCCCAATTCCACTAACCACTCAATATATTCTTATCTGTTATTAAACAAGAGGGGAAAAAGATGTAAAGAAATCCCACATGAACACAAAATATGGAACTATTCAATAGCTTTTGTTGTGATTCAAGTGACTCTCCACACAGAGCCAATAAATGAGATAGAGTACCCATCTGGGACATGGCGGTAGTTCATCTCCGATTAGGTAAAACCTCTACTGCAACTGTTATGACAGAAGTTTTTAGTAATAAGGAGAACGTGCAGTTCTTTCCAGCCTCCCTATCTAAACTTTCTGGGAGCCCTGAGCTGTGATTGTGAGTGGTAAGATTTCCTTACCAATTAGCAAATAAAACCACACTCTGAAAATGTGTAAACGATCCTTTAAACTGGGCAGAATGCCCAGAAATAAAGCTTCCCTGACTTGTTGTAACTAATGTTATCACCGTTACCTTGTCCCTTCAATTATTTAGGCTTCCCCCGCACATGGGCTGGATTCCTGGTGACAGTCATGTGGAACTCATTCATTAACCATTTTCTTCTCTCTGGCAGTGGGGGAAGGGAGGGATGCTCTCTACCAAAAATAGAATGCCTTCTCCCTCTGATAAATAGGAGAAAACTCTGCAATAAACATGTTATCCTGTCACGGGCAATTTCTTTTGAAATTGTCTTGAGAAAAAGCATATAATATCGGTGCTGTTTATCTATACTTCATGGGCATACAATAGTGAAGATGTAAAAAGATACTAAACAAGTGCTCGTGAAAAATGCAATCCAAACACAAATCCTCAGTTATGCTAATAACCTTGGGTCATAGAGCACTAAATTATCTAAACAATACGTGTTTGGTATACTTTTTGTGTGAAGACTAACATTTATATTTGTATCATTTATATATGTGAAAAAGGCTAAAAGGCAAATAAACCCATTCATGTGTGTGTATACACATATAGGCACACTGAAAAAAATGTATCTCCCTACATGTGTTTGCAAAACCTATCACGTTAGATCAAAGCTGTGTAGGGTTTCTAGGAGATTGCCATTGTTTATAAATCCAACATTAGGCTAATGCCATAAAGTCTAACTTGAAAAAGAAAAACTGGAATCACTGTTAAAGGCTATCTAGTCCCATGTCTTCATTACATAAACAAGGAAGATGGAGCTCAGCAAATTATTATCTAACAGGCCAGAGGTTCTTTCTGACCCACGTTCCCAGTGTGAGTTATTTCAATTTCTTATTCCTTTGTGCCAGGTCATCCATGTTTCTATTTTGGCTTAATGTGAGGTCAGAGCAAAGCTATGTAGCACTCTCTGATCATCCTTTCAAATCCTGATTTACTGTACTCAGGTTTAATGAAAGAGTGTTACTCTCATTTTTCAGCTGTGGAAGCAAAATTAGAAGTTAAGTCGGTTATTCAGATGTCCAAGCTAGTTAGAGAAAAAGCAGGGATCGGTGCCCAGGCTGCCTGACATCTAACATCCCAAAGCGGGTGGTATAATTGGTACTAAGTGCTTCATATTTAGCTCCATATCTTTTCTTTCATTGAGAAAACAAACAAAAAAAAGGTGGATTTTTTTTCTTTTTGGTGTATTTGTAAAATGACTAGATTGTTTTCACACAGGTATGCAATCAATGCTAAAAGGGAACAGGAGAGTCATAGGTCTGGGTACACCACGTGGAGTACTCTCCCAGACAAGCTGCCAGCTGTCTCTTGGGACGTCTCTGAGAGTCCACCTGGGATCTATGCTTAGTAGAAGGATAGTACTAGAACCACTTCAATTAACTTTTCATTTCACCAATCACCATCTCTCATCTCTACAAAATAACACAAGCAAAGCAAACAACACTGATGGTTTTCAACATATCAGCCTGTGGATGAAATGCATCAGCTTCTCAATTTAGTTGATATATGCGAAGTGAGAATGGCTTGGGGGTGGTCGCTGTGACACTGTGAAGTCAAGTGGGAAGGACTAGACCATCACTTCTTACTTAAAAGGCACCATCTATTTTGAAAGTTGCTCCCTTTTTTCCTTCTTTCATCCATCCTTCCTTTCATATTTTATCTTTCATGACTTTTCTTTTCCTGTACACAGTACTAACTTCCACAAAGCAGAAAACCCAAAATCTATTTATAATGTAAATTAGCCTATCGTGTTGTTTAAATGAATAACTTATCACTGATGAAATGAACTATAGGTTGACAAACATAGGGATATAGAATACATAGACCTGGGATTGAGTCCTAGTTCTGCCCAAAATAAGAATAAGCTGGGTCACCTCAGGTAAGGCACTTAACCTCTCTGAGCCTAATTCTTCACCTGTGAAACTGATGTAATCAACCAGAGTAATTACAAGATACAAAAAAAAAAAAAAGACTACATTTAAAAGTTCTTAGTAAATTGGAAAGCTCCATATAAATATTATTCCTTTTAACATTATCTAATTTTAATTAGTTTGAATCTTGTTTCAGATGACAAGATAAAGTCAATGATCATACCTCTATCTTGTAACTCTAAGATTTGTATATTCCAATTTTGTGCACCAATATAACTCGGGATGAGACATTCTGACCAAAGTAACTTGAGAAATAATTTTAGTATTTGACACCTGAACCAATGTCAATAACATAAATTCCTACAGTAGGTAACTCAGTCCGCACCTCTGCTGATCAGTTCCACACTGAGCTGTTGTTAGTTTGGAAAGATCTGCTTGCAGAAAAGAAGTGAAGATTAGTGGGGAAATGGTCCAAAAATAAATTGTGTTCATAAAGTTTATCTGCCATCAAACCCTATCTAAATTTCAACTAAAATTTATAGCACTCTAGGTTATACCATGTCATCAGCACTCCAAGCCACATTGAGTATTCTTATCTTTGCATGCCTTATCTGATTGGCCACAGAGCAGATAGTGAAATTATGTTCTACTTCCTGCTGTCCTATCTTTCTGAGCTAAAAGCCCAGATAAGTAAGCCAAGACATTTGTCAAAAACATTAGCGTATATTTACTGTGTAGAGGTAACCTGAAGAATTTCTCCTGAATTCATCTTCAAGGAGCTCGCCATCTTTTTTTCTTTTATAATGTCAACGTTTATTTTAGACTCGGGGGTACATGTGCAGGTTTGTTACATAGGTATATTGCATCATGCTGAAGTTTGGCATGCAAGTGATCTTTTGATCAAGAATATCTTGGAATAGCAACATATCAAGATAAGTAAGCAGCACACAGTTCTAAGGGAATTATAGGTGCAAAGCCAAATTTCACTAAAAGGCAGATTACAGATTGAGATGTAATGGCAGTGTTTGCAAAGGTGGGGTAAGAAAAGTGGTAAAGGTGAAAATAGAGTTTGTTAAGAGGAAAAACATACCTAGAATATTTTTCATGTTAAATGAAGCTCCAAAAATGTTTTTATATAACTTACAATGACTCCTTTTTGCCATCACAACAAAGTCCAAACCCCTATACAAAGCATGATTCATGGAATACCTAGTCTGTGGAGGCCTTAGGGAACACATGGCTGCTGTGATTGGTCCCTTTCACCTTTCCTACATTTTGCCCTGTAAAAATAATATAAGCCTCAAACATCTAAGGTTCCACCACAATCCACCGATGTTTCCCCTTCCTTACCTTTGCTCATCCAAGAATGGCCATCTCCTTCCTTTGAAATTCTTCTTACCCTTCATTCAAGGATTCTCTCAAAGGCATTGCCTTTGCAAAGCCTTTGCTAATCCATGAAGCAATCCTCCAAAGTATTTTGACAGTCTCTCTATAACTGATTAATTAACAATCAGTTAGTAAATAAGTGAATCATTGGGAAGAATATCATAAATGGAGAAAAAGTACACTTTGGACACCGTGTGGGCTCCATCATTAAGGTGTTTACACACATACAAAACGTTTTCTTTCTCCTTGCCCTTTCCTCCTAGGGAGATGGTATCACAAGTTTGATCCTAGAGACGGTTGTGTTACCAAAGCCAGTGTCCACAGCACTGCTGACAAATGAGGTAGAGGAACTAAAAAAGTGAAGACAAAATGATGAGACTTCAATCTTGTTCACAATCTAGTTATAAAGCCAGACATATAACTAAATATTTGTCACCGATAAATAGATATCAATTTCTCAAAGACTTTAAGCAGGTCATTTTTACTGTATTATATACTGCTTCTTAGAAATAGCACCAGAAGGAGAGAGATCCAAGATGGCCGATTAGCAGCAGCTCAGGATTGCAGCTCCCAGTGAAAGCGCAGACAGCAAGTGGACGCCACAATTTCAGACGAATTTCTTTCGCCCACAAACTGGGAGATACCCAGCGGAGGAGTCACACAGGTCGCCAGCGCAACTCTTTTGGCCGGCGTGGCTGTTTTGCCGGTGCCCCGGTATGGTACTTCTCAGTGAAGAGTATACGGGACTGGGTGCCCTTTGAGTCGGGCTCAGCTGCTCCCATCCCCACAAGGAGAACAGCAATTGGAAGCGCTGAGGACTGAGAGTTTCACAGTAAGCACAGCTGAACCAAGGAAGGCCTAGCTCTGTGGAGAAGGGGCGTCTGCCGAAGGAAAACTAAGAAACAGAAAAAACTTCATCACCAACAAGCTGGATGTCCACTCAGACCCAATCTGAAAGTCAGCAATTACAAAGACGACAGGTGGATAAATCCACAAAAATGGGAAGAAACCAGTGAAAAAGGCTGAGAACACCCGAAATCAGAATGCCTCTCCTCCTACAGGGGATTGCAGCTCCTCATCAGCAAGAGAACAAGGCATGACGGAGAATGAGTGTGATGAAC
>CAUYLG010027406.1:0-16073 GCA_963573385.1 Cacajao melanocephalus | reverse complement strand
CTCTAATCTTGCCTTCTCATTTTATTTCATTGAGTTGATCTTCGACCTCTGATATCCTTTCTTCTGCTTGGTCAATTCAGCTGTTGAAACTTGTGCATGCTTCGTGAAGTTCTCGTGTTGTGTTTTTCAGCTCCATCAATTCACTTATATTCCTCTCTAAGTTGTTTATTCTCATTAGAATTTCATCAAATCTTTTTACAAGGTTCTTAGTTTCTTTGCATTGGGTTAGAACATGTTCTTTTAGCTCAGAGAAGTTTCTTATTACCCACCTTCTGAAGACTGATTCTGTCAATTTATCACACTCATTTTCCATCCAGCCTTGTTCCTTTGCTGTTGAGGAGTTGTGATCCCTTGTAGGAGGAGAGGCATTCTGGTTATGGGTGTTTTCATCCTTTTTGCATTGATTTCTTCCTATCTTTGTGGATTTATCCACCTGTCGTCTTTGTAGTTGTTGACTTTCAGATTGGGTCTCTGAATGGAAGTCCAGTTTGTTGAAGATGAAGTTATTTCTTTCTGTTTCTTAGTTTTCCTTCTAACATTCAGGTCCGTCTACTGTAGGACTGCTGAGGTCCACTCCGGGCCCTGCTTGCCTCGGGATCACCTGCAGCCTAGTCACTGCCTGCAGGGGCTTTTTGTGGGCTCCACCCAGCTGTCGTGTGAACTTCTCTGCACTCCCTCCATGCTTTCACTGGGAGCTGCAATCCTGAGCTGCTCCTAATCAGCCATCTTGTATCTCTCCCGGAAATGGAGGTTTTTTCTGAGTGTCCTTCCTCAATAAATTGGAAAAAAGACAAGGGATACACTACAGTTATGGGACCCTGTTTTAGGCAAGCAGCATTAAAAGGGGAGCTCTTGGCCTGCCCAGTGATACAAGATCAACAAGGCAATCAGATGTATGAACCCATTATTTTCAACACTTATAAAGAGATAAGAAAAAACATTAGACGAAATGGAGCTGCTAACCCATTTACTAAAGGATTAATTGAGGCCATCGCAAACAACTTCCATATGACCCCAATGGCCTGCTTAGTGCTAGCTAAAACAACTTTCGGTGCCAGTCAATACCTCCTCTGGAGGGCAGAATTTGATGAATTATGTGAACATAAGACCCCTGTCTCATAATGGCTACTGTTATTCCTCCTCTACTCCTCACATAGCTCTCTCAAAATCCTATTTTGGTAGAACAGCAGCCTTTAAAGGGAGAGAATTACAGCAATCCCATGAATTAGTTGAGGAACAATTAAGAGACAGCCATATGGAATCATCAAACAGCCCTTGGAATTCATCCATTTTCATCATTCCCAAAAGGTCTAGCAAATGGAGACTTTTTCATGACTTATGGGCTATCAGTGATAATTTACAACCTATGGGGACCCTTCAACAGGGGCTTTCTTCCCCTGTGGTGATTCCTTGAGATTGGCCTACAGTCATTATTGACTTAAAAGACTGCTTTTATACTATTCCCCTTGAAGAACAAGACAAGAACAATTTGTTTTTACAATACCAGCTATCAATAATGAAAGGCCAGCTCACCAATTTCATTGGAAAGTACTTACTCAAGCAATACTAAACAGTCCTACCATATGTCAGCATCATGTAAATCAGACTTTGCTCCCCAGTAGGAAAGAATTTCCTAATTGCAAGATCATCGATTTTATGGATGATATCTTACTTGTGGCCTCAGCGGAGCCAATACTTTTAAATTTATATGCCCCTATCAAAAGGAATAAACAGTTAAGAGATTTAATCAGGCCAGGCGTGGTGGCTCAGGCCTGTAATCTCAGCACTTTGGGAGGCTGAGGTGGAAGGATCACGAGGTCAACAGATGGAGACCATCCTGGCCAACATGGTGAAACCTCATCTCTACTGAAAATACAAAAATTAGCCATGCATGGTGACACGTGCCTGTGGTCCCAGGTACTCGGGAGGCTGAGGTGGAAGAATCACTTGAACCCAGGAGGTGGAGGTTGCAGTGAGCCGAGATTGTGCCACTGCATTCCAGCCTGGAGACAGAGCAAGACTCCTTCTCAAAAAAAAAAAAAAAAAAAAAAACCAGATGTAATCATAATGACTGAAAAAGTATAGATGTCTTCTTGGAAATATCTTTGATACATACTAACTTCCCAATCAGTGAGACCTCAAAAGGTTAAATTAAATACTTGCAACTTACACACCGTAAATGACTATCAAAAATGACTGGGCAGTATTAACTGGCTTTGCCCCACCTTGGACATAACTACAGATAAATTACAAAACCTCCTTTCTATCCTACAGGGCAATGCAGCCCTGGACTCCCCAGGTATTTAACCCATGCTGAAAAAAGAGAAATTGAGGAAATAGAGCAAGCTATTTCTCAGAGGCAACTAGAGCACATAGACCCATGACACTTAGTCCAATTGTTTGTTCTTCCTACTAAACATTCTCCAACAGGATTGATAGGACAGATGGCTTCAGGGCTAAGTTTCCTAGAACAGGTCTTTTGTCCTCATTCTGGGACTGAAATATTATCTCCCTATGCCTAGCTAGTTAGTAAAGTCATCTATACAGGCCTCAGATGATGCAATCAATTGCTAGGTTACAACCCTAATGTCATAACAGCACCCTTAAGTAAAAAACAGTTCGAAGCAGTCCTTCCCCTGTCTCTAGGCCTGCAGGTAGCACTCTTTAATTATACAGGCCATATATATCTTGCCCTTCCTGCTGACAAACTACTCCAGTTCTTATCTTGTGTTCCTGTAGTTATGCCTACAAAGATAGTTCACTCCCCTGTACCTAACACTTTAATGCTGTTTACTGATGTCTCTGATAAAAATGGAAAAGCAGCTATCTGATGGAAACTGCATAACTCCCTCACTCAATCTGGATTTACTAGCAGTTAGAGAGCTGAGGTTGGAGCCTTAATAGTGGCCCTAGAAACATTTTCTGCTCAGCCTATCAATAATGTTAGTGACTCTGCTTACTCTATTTATTGCAAAACCTTTAAACAACCCTCATTAAGTCTACTTGCAAGACTACACTTTGCATACTCTTTCTTTGACTTCAGCAATTGTTGAATCTAAGGACACATCCTATTTTTATTACACACATTTGGGCCCACAGCTCACTGCCTGACCCAGTTGCTTATGGCAATGATCAAGCAGATCCACAGGTTATCATGTCACTGCTTGAACAAGTCACCCAGTAACATCAAATTTTCAACCAAAATTGGAAAAAATTAACTAAACAATTTCAAATTACCCAAAGAGTAGCTAAACATATTATTTTACAATACCCAGATTGCCAGCTCACAGGCACACCCCACCCTTTCAACAGGCGTTAACCCTAGAGGACTACTCCCTAATCAGTTATGGCAAACAGATGTTACACACATCCCTGAATTTGAAAAACTAAGGTATGTACATGTTTCTATTGATACCTATTCCCACCTAATGAGTGCTCATGCTCCTTCTGGAGAGTCTGCCCAATATGTCATTAAACATCTTCTCTTAACTTTTGCATTTATGGGGCAGCCCACAAAAATTAAAACTGATAGTGGTCCAGCTTAGGTCAGCTCACACTTTTGCCAATTTTGTCACATGTAGAACATCCAACATTCCACAGGCATCCCTTGTAACCCCCAAGGACAGACCATAGTAGAAAGTGTCCACTCCACCCTTACAAATACACTCAGAAAACAAAAAAGGGGGAATATGAGTAAGGACCCTGCAACACTATTGGCACAAGCCTTATTTACCATTAATTTTTAAAATTTAGATGATAAATTTCAATCAGCCATAGAAAAGCATTTTGCAAAAGCCCCTCAAGACATAAAACCCATGGTTTTATGACAAGATATAAATAGTAATGTAAGGTGTGGTCCAAATGATTTGTTAACATGGGGAAGAGAATATGCTTGTGTTTACATCCCCTCAGGTCCTCTTTGGATTGCAGTGTGACACATCAATCCATACCATGGCTTGGTTAGGACCCAACTCAATACTAGAAATGAAGGAAATGGCCCTGCAGGACCCACATCCCAGAATGATATGACTTCCTCAGAAGACACAGGCCCCAGAAATTACCTGGGGGATGCTGAAGAAGACAACTCAGGAGACTAAGTGAATCCTGCTCCGAACACAGACATCATTCACTTGCATATAATTTGTTCCTTCATATGCTTTCTGTTACACAATGCAACTCTCATAGAGTATTAACCCTTCTTATTCTCTCACTCTGCCTGCAACCAGCACCTGCTACTCTCCAGTTGGGCCCATCTTCTGGATCTGCCTTCCTTCTACCCTGTTACTTGATTGGGCACCTCCTTCCCAGCCTCTAACAATATAACTGCTTGGCTAAGAGGTATTGACATGCCCCCAGTGAGGTTCCTCAGTAATGGCAGACACTGGACTGAGGTGTCAAGTAACACTACAGATCACTCCTTGATTGGAAAAGAGTATTACTGATTATACTCATGTTTGTCTTATGTTACTTACTAATTCTAGGATGCAAAGTGAGAACACAAGCTGTAACCACTGCGCCTGTCAAACCTGTCACTGCACTCATCTGTACTCTTAAATCAACAAAACCTGATGCAAAAAAAGAGAAAAAAAGGTGGGGGAGATGTGGGGGATCGTCAGAGTGGTAAAAGAAGCTATAGGGAAAAGAAGCAAGCCTTTCAAAAGGTCAGAAGGCTCTGCAAAGCTTTGGGGGAGAATAAGCTGAAGGCAGCTGTTCTCTTACCCTGAGGCAGAGGGCAAGAAGTAGGTGCAAGGAAATGTAGGGGAGTTTATCTAAATAGACTTGTTTATTTGTGTTGTCCAGAAACCAACCTTTGATCATCCGCATGCAGGACTGCTCCCTGCAAGTGGGGACAATTTTAATTGCCCACGGATTGTGTTGGCTCCAACTTTTTGGCATTATTTCTATACTGAACAAAAGCAAGCGGCTCCAACTTATTGAGACTGCCCACTGTGCCAGCAGTCTCCTAGCTGCTATATACTGCATACCTGTGTCTAAGTACTCCTTGCATCCATTGCTCAACCAGGGTCTGTGGGACAGACTTGGCAAAGAGGTCTTTCACATCCCTTGTAAGTTGTATTTGTAAGTATGTTATTCTCTTTGTAGCATTTGTGAATGGAAGTTCACTGATGATTTGTCTCTGTGACTATTATCGGTGTGTAGAAATGCTTGTGATTTTTGCACATTGATTTATGTGTCCAGAGAATTTGTTGAAGTTGCTTATCGGCTTAAGGAGATTTGGGGCTGAGACAAGAGGATATCCTTGTCTTGTGCCAGTTTTCAAAGGGAATTCATACAGCTTTTGCCCATTCAGTATAATACTGGCTTTGGGTTTGTCACAAATAGCTCTTATTACTTTGAGATACATTCCACCAATACCTAGTCAGTTGAGAGTTTTTAGCATGAAGCCAGGTTGAATTTTATTGAAGGCCTTTTCTGCATCTATTGAGATAATCATGTGGCTTTTGTCATTGCTTCTGTTTATGTGAAGTATAACATTTATTGATTTGCATATGTTGAACCAGCCTTGGATCCCCGGTATGACGCTGACTTGATCATGGTGAATAAGCTTTTTGATGTGCTGCTGGATTTGGTTTGCCAGTATTCTATTGAGGATTTTCATAATGATGTTCAGGGATATTAATCTGAAATTTTCTTTTGTGTTGTGTGTCTGCCAGGTTTTGGTATCAGTATGATTCTGGCCTCATGAAATGAGTTAGGGAGGATTTCCTCTTTTTCTATTCTTTGGAATAGTTTCAGAAAGAATGGTACCAGCTCCTCTTTGTACCTCTGGTAGAATTTAGCTGTGAATCCATCTGGTCCTGGGATTTTTTTGGTTGGTAGGCTGTTAATTACTGCCTCAATTTTAGAACTTGTTAGTGGTATATTCAGGGATTCTATTTCTTCCTGATTTAGTCTTGGGACAATGTATGTGTCCAAGAATTTATCCATTTCTTCTAGGTTATCTAGTTTGTTTGCATAGAAGTGTTTATAGTATTATGTGATGGTGGTTTCTATTTCTGTTGGATCAGTGGTGATATTCCCTTCATCATTCTGAATTTGAAGGTTGGCCTGTCTTGCTAGATTTGGGAAGTTCTCCTCGATAATATCTATTTGATTAGAAAAATCTATTTGATTCTTCTTTTTTTTTCTTCTTTATTAATCTGGCTAGTGGTTTATCTATTTTGTTAATCTTTTCACAAAATCAGCTCATGGTTTAATTGATTTCTTTGAAGGGGCTTTTGTGTCTCTATCTTTTTCAGTTCTGCTCTTTCATGTCTTCTGCTAGCTTTTGAATATGTCTGCTCTTGCCCCTGTAGTTCTTTTATTTGTAATATTAGGGCATTGATTTTAGATCTTTCCTGCTTTCTCCTGTGGTCATTTAGTGCTATAGATTTCCCTCTAAGCACTCCTTTGGCTGTGTCCCAGAGATTCTGGTATGCTGTTCTTTGTTCTCATTGGTTTGAAAGAATTTATTTATTTCTGCCTTAATTTTGTTATTTACTCAGTAGTCATTCAGGAACAGGTTGTTCAGTTTTCATGTAGTTGTGTGATTTTGATTGAGTTTCTTAATCCTGAGTTCTAATTTGATTGCATTGTGTTCTAAGAGATGGTTTGTTATGACTTCTGTTGATTTGCATTTGCTGAGGAATGTTTTACTTCCAATTATGTGGTCAATTTTAGAATAAGTGTGATATGGTGCTGAGAAGAAGGTATATTTTGTTGATTTGTGGTGAAAAGTTCTGTAGATGTCTATTAGGTCCACTTGGTCCAGAGCTGAGTTCAAGTCCTTAATATCCTTGTTAATTTTCTATCTTGTTTATCTGTCTAATATTGACAATGGAGTGCTAAAGTCTCCCACTATTATTGTGTGGGAGTCTATGTCTCTTTGTAGGTCTCTATGAACTTACTTTATGAATCTGGTTGCTCCTGTATTGGGAGCATATATATTTAGGATAATTAGGTCTTCTTGTTGCATTGATCCATTTGCCATTATGTAATGTCATTCTTTGTCTTTTTTGATCTTTTTTGATTTAAAATGTTTTATCAGAGACTAGGATGACAACCCCTGCTTTTTTGTTTGTTTGTTTGTTTTTGCTTTCCATTTGCTTGGTAAATATTCCTCCATCTTTTTATTTTGAGCCTCTGTGTGTCTTTCCACATGAGATTTGTCTCCTGAATACAGCACATTGATGGGTCTTGACTCTTAATGTTGTTGACCTTCAGATGGAGTTTCTGTGTGGACGTCCTTTCTGTTGATATTGACGTTATTCGTTTCTGGTTGTTAGTTTTCTTTCTAACAGTCAGGTCTCACTGTTGCAGGTCTGCTAAAGTTTGCTGGAGGACTACTTCAGACCCTGTTTGCCTGTATCATCAGTGGAGGCTGCAGAACAGCAAATATTGTTGCCTGTTCCTTACCCTGGAATCTTCATCCTAGAGGGGCACCCTCCAAATGCCAGACTGAGCTCTTCTGTAGGAGGTGTCTGTCGATCTTTGCTGGGAGATGTCTCCCAGTCAGCAGACATGGGGTCAGGGATCCATTTGAGGAGACAGTCTGTCCCTTAGCAGAGCTTGAATGCTGTGCTGGGAGATCTGCTGCTCTCTTCAGAGCCCACAGGCAGTAACATTTGAGTCTGCTGAGTTTGCACTCACACCCATCTTTTCCCCAGGTGCTCAGGCCAGGGAGACGGGAGTTTGATCTATAAGCCCCTGACTGGGGCTGCTGCCTTTCTTTCAGAGATGCCCTGTCCAGAGAGGAGGAATCTAGAGAGGCAGTCTGGTTGCAGCAGCTTTGTTGAGCTGTGGTGGGATTAGCCAAGTTTGAACTTCCCAGTGGCTTTCTTTACACTGTGAGGGGAAAACCACCTACTCAAACCTCTGTAATGGCAAACGCCCCTTCCCCCATCAAACTCGATCATCCCAGATTGACTTCAGATTGCTTTTCTGGCAGTGAGAATTTCAAGCCAGCGGATCTTAGCTTGCTGTACTCCATGGGTGTGAGATTTGCTGAGCTCGACCGCTTGGCTCCCTGACTTCAGCCCCCTTTCCAGGGAGGTGAATGTGTCTGTCTTGCTGGTATTCTAGGCACCACTGGGATAAAAAAAAAAAAAAAAAAAAAACTCCTGCAGCTAGCTCAATGTCTGCCCAAACGGCCACCCAGTTTTGTGCTTGGAACCCAGGGCCCTGGTGACATAGGCACCAGAGGGAATCTGCAGGTTGTGAAGACCATGGAAAAGCATAGTATTTGGGTTGGAGTGCACTGTTCCTCAGGCACAGTCCTTCACAGCTTTCCTTGTCTAGGGGAGGGAGTTCTCTGACCCCTTGCACTTCCTGGGTGAGGCAACGCTCCACCCTGCTTTAACTAACCCTTTGTGGGCTGCACCTACTGTCTAACCAGTCCAATGAGATGAGCTGGGTACCTCAGTTTGAAATGTCAAAATCACCTGCCTTCTGGGAGCTATAGAACAAAGCTCTTTCTATTCTGCCATCTTGCCAGCCACCACTTCTATTTTCATTTGTTGCAAAAAGTTTTTAATTCCTTTCTTAAATTAATTTTTTACTCAAAAGTAATTAAGAATCAAGTTATTTAGATTACACATAATTGTGTCCTTTTTAGAGTTCCACTTGGTTCTGATTTCTATTTTTACTCTACAGTGGTCCCAGAGGATGGCTGGTATAATTTTAATTTTTTTTTAATTTATTGAGATCTGTTTTATAACCAAGCATGTAGTTAAACTTAGAGTACATTTTATGTACAAGCAAGAAGAATGTATAATCTGTGGTTGTTGGGTGGATTATTCTGTAGATATCTATTAGATTGAATTGATCAAATGTCAAATTCAGGTCCAGAGTTTCATTGTTAGTTTTCTGCCTTGATGATCTGTCTAATCCCATCAGTGTAGTACTAAAATCTCCCACTATTTTTGTCTGGCTGTCTAAGCTTCCTCTAAAGTCTGGAAGTAACTTACTAATCTGCGTGCTTCCAATGTTGGGTGCATATATATTTAGCATAGTTAAATCTTGTTGAATTGGACCTTTTATCATTATGTAATGCAATTCTTATTTTTCACTGTTGTAAGCTTAATGTTTGTTTTATCTGATATAAAAATAGTGTCTTCTGCTTTTCTTTGTTTTCTATTTGTGTAATAAATCTTTCTCCATCCTTTTACTGTGGGCCTATGAGTATTATTACATGTGACATAGGTCTCTTGAAGACAGTAGAAAGATGGGTCTTGTTTTTTAATTTAATTTTCAACTTTATGTCTTTTATGTGGAGTTTTTAGATCATTTACATTCAAGGTTAATATTGATATGTGAAGGTTTGTTTTAGTCATAGTGTCATTAGCTAGGTGCTTTGTAGTCTTGATTGTGTAGTTCCTTTATAGTGTCCATGGGCTGTGTGCTTCTGTGGTAGTGAGTATCAGTCTTTCATTTCCATGTTTGGAACTTCCTTAAGCATCTATTGTGGGATCAGACTGGTGGAGATGGATTCCCTTTGCAATTGCTGGTCAGGGAAAGGCTTTTTTGCTCCTTCATTTATAAAGCTTAATTTGGCAGAATATAAAATTCTTGGCTGTCATCTTTTTTCTTTAAAAATAGTAGAAATGGACACCCAATATTTTCTAGCCTGTAAGTTTTCTGTTGAAAAGTCTGCTATTAGTTTGATGGGCTTCCTTTTATATGTAATATGACCTCTTTCTCTGGCTGCCTTTAAGATTTTTTCTTTCATGTTGACCTTGGATAGCCTGATGACTATATGCCTTGGGGTGTCTATGCTTCTGTTTGAATACTTTTTACTGACTTATCTTCTAGTTAATCAGTGCTCTAATTATCCATGCCTTAGCTGCTATTAAGCCAATTACTGAGTTCTTAACCTTAGTTATTGCATTTTCATTTCTGAAATGTCCATTTTAATGCTATTTTATATTTAATTTCTCTATTGAAATTCTATATTTTGTTATATATTTTGTTGAATGTATAATCACAGTTACTTAATGTCCAACTGTGATCATTGCAAATATAGATCTACTATGAGTCTGTTTTCTATCCCTTTTTTAAAAATCTTGTCTCTATGTGCATTGGTAACTTTTTTATTGAATGCTAGGCATTGAAAAGCTATAGAGGCTCTGGATGATATTACCTTGGTATCTGGCAGACAGATAGACTAAAAGAAAGTCACCTTAATTCAGTTTGGGATTGAACTGGTTTGAAATTGTGTTTCACTCCTTATTAGAACTGGTCTATTTTCAGTTCACTGTTATTCCTAGAAACCAGACTGAACATATGAGGGGTTCATCAAGGCCTCTAAAATGTAATAGGTTTTTGAGGCAAAAAAAAATTATTTTGCTCTGTAAACTGTCAAAGCTCTGTTCATCTGCTCAAACTCTTAGTTCTGCCTGTGGCCAAGATTCCAGCCTCTTAGCTTTGTGCCAGTTACAAATTAGTAAAGGCCTTCAGAGAAAAAAAGTGGTACAGATTTCAGACTTATTTTATGCTTTTATTTCTTGAAGATCTTGTCTACTCAAATGCTGGTGGCCTTGGAAACTCTACAATTCATTCCCCCATAATTACGATTATTTTAACAATGTTATTAGTTTTATTTTAGATAAGATTAAACTTTCTGTAAGTTTAAATTTATAAAATAAGACTAGTAAATTGATTGACTTTTAACATAATTTTATAACTCCATGGCTCTTTCATCTAAAATACTGATTTTCAAGTTTAGAGCAGAACATAAATGACCTGATGGAGCTGAAAAACACAGTACAAGAACTTCACAAAGCATACACAAGTATCAATAGATGAATCAATCAGGTAGAAAAAAAGGATATCAGAGATTGAAGATCAACTCAATGAAATAAAGTGAAAAGATAAGATTAGATTAGAGAAGATAAAATTAGAGAAAAAAAGAGTGAGAAGAAACGAACAAAGCCTCCAAGAAATATGTGACTGTGTAAAAAGACCAAATCTGTGTTTTTTATTGGTGTAGCTGAAAGTGGCAGGGAGAATGGAACCAAGTTGGAAAACGCTCTTCAGGACATTATCCAGGAGAACTTCCCCAACCTCACAAGGCAGACCAACATGCAAATTCAGAAAATACAGAAAACACCACAAAAGATATTCTTTGAGAAGAGCAAAACCCAAGACACACAATCGTCTGATTCATCAAGGTTGAAATAAAGCAAAAAATGTTAAGGGCAGGTTACCCACAAAGGGAAGCCCAACAAAGTAACAGCAGATCTCTCTGCAGAAACCCTACAAGCCAGAAGCAAACGAGGGCCAATATTCAACATTCTGAAAGAAAAGAATTTTCAATGCAGAATTTTGTGTCCAGCCACACTAAGCTTCATAAGTGAAGGAGAAATAATATCCTTTACAGACAAGCAATTCTAAAATTGACCACATAATTGGAAGTAAAACACTCCTCAGCAAATGCAAAAGAATGGGAGTCATAGAAAACAGTTGCTCAAACCAAAGTGCAATCAAATTAGAACTCAGGATTAAGAAACTCAATCAAAACCATACAATTACATGAAAACTGAACATAAGTATACACGTGCTGGGTGGTTTGCTGCATCCATCCCCCCATCATCTACATTAGGTATTTCTCCTAATGTTAGCTTTCCCCAATCCACCCACACCCTGCTATCCCTCCCTCAGCACCCCCCATCCCCTGACAAGCCCTGGTGTGTAATATTACCTTCCATGTGTCTATGTGTTCTCATTGTTCAACTCTCACTTATGAGTGAGAACATGCTGTGTTTGGTTTTCTGTCCTTCTGTTAGTTTGTTGGAAATTATGTTTTCCAGCTTCATCCATGTCCCTGCCAAGACATAAAATAATCCTTTTTATGGCTGCATAGTATTCCACAGTGTATATGTGCCACATTTTCTTTATACTGTCTATCATGTAGTGGGAATTTGGGTTGGTTCCAAGTCTTTGCCATTGTGAACAGTGCAGCAATAAACATACATGTCCATGTGTCTTTATAGTAGAATGATTTATAATCCTTTGGATATACACCCAGTAATGGGATTGCTGCCTCAAGTATATTTCTAGTTCTAGATCCTTGAGAAATTGTCACACTGTCTTCTACAATGGTAGAACTAATTTACACTCCCACCAACAGTGTAAAAGCATTCCTATTTCTCCACATCCTCTCCAGCACCTGTTGTTTCCTGACTTTTTAATAATCACCATTCTAACTGGCGTGAGATGGTATCTCAATGTGGGTTTGATTTGCATTTCTCTAGTAACCAGTGATGATGAGCCTTTTTTCATATGTTTGTTGGCTGCATAAATGTCTTCTTTTTAGAAATGTCTGTTCATATCCTTCACCCACTTTTTGATGGGGTTATTTGTTTTTTTCTTGTAAATTTGTTTAAGTTACTTGCAGATTCTAGATATCAGCCCTTTGTCAGATGAACATATTAAAAAAATTTTCTCCCATTCTGTAGGTTGCCTGCTCACTCTAATAATAGTTTCTTTGGCTGTGCAGAAGCTCTCTGGTTTAATTAGATCCCATTTGTCAATTTTGGCTTTCATTGTTATTGCTTTAAGTGTTTTAGTCATGAAGTCTTTGCCCATGCCTATGTCCTGAATTGTATTGCCTAGGTTTTCTTCTATAATTTTTATGGTTCATGGTCTTATATTTAAGGCTTTAATCCATCTTGAGTTAATTTTTATATAAGATGTAAGGAAGGGATCCAGTTTCAACTTTCTGCATATAGCTAGCCAGTTTTCCTAACACCATTTATTAAATGGGGGATCCTTTCCCCATTGCTTGTTTTTGTGGGGTTTCTCAAAGATCAGATTGTTGTAGATGTGTGGCATTATCTCTGAGGCCTCTGTTCTGTTCC
Organism: Cacajao melanocephalus; assembly: GCA_963573385.1. Taxonomy (NCBI): domain Eukaryota; kingdom Metazoa; phylum Chordata; class Mammalia; order Primates; family Pitheciidae; genus Cacajao; species Cacajao melanocephalus. The sequence continues at coordinate 3,216 of CAUYLG010027406.1, read as the reverse complement.
ACTGGTCTTTATATGTGTTTGGTCTATATATGTTTTGGTACTAGTACTATGAGAGCACTTTCTATGATTTCCATTATTTTGCATTGACAGAAGAATGTTTTACATCCAATTATGTGGTCAATTATATAACATGTGTGATGTGGTGCTGAGAAGAATATGTATTCTGTTGATTTGGGGTGGAGAGTTTTGCCCATTTCTATTAGGTCCACTTGGTCCAGAGCTGACTTCAAGTCCTGGACATCCTTGTTTATTTCCTGTCTCTTTGATCTGTCTAATGTTGACAGTGGAGTGTTAAAGTCTCTCAGTATTACTGTGTGGGAGTCTAAGTGTCTTTTCAGGTTTCCAAGAACTTGCCTTATAAATCTGGGTAATCTTGTATTGGGTGCATATATATTTAAAATGGCTCTTCTTTTTTCATTGATTTCTTTACCATTATGTAACTCAATCTTGATAGGTTGTACAGGGTCTTCAAAGTGTTCATGAAAATGCATATTATGAAAAAATATGCATGGATTTTAAAATGTTTGCACCAAAATAAACTCACAAATTTGTTATAATATGTATGAGCAGAATCTATTTTGAGGTATAAGAAAGATTAGCCACCAGTTTGAAAAAAGCCCCTATCAGAGCAACATAAATTTTGGTAAAATTGAAGCAAGAACAAACATCAAATTTATGATAAAATTTGGATAGTAGAATGGCAAAATCATTGATGACTTAGAAAAAGCAAAATAAATCAGCAGTTTACAAATGGATATCTCATTTTAAGAAGAGACAAACTGATGTTGAAAATGAATCTCACAGACCTTTTGCATCAATTTGTAAGGAAAAACATAAATCTTAGGTGTGCCCTAATTGAAGAGAACTGATGACAGCACAAACAATAGCCAACACCATAAACATCTCAATTGATTCAGCGTATACAATTCTGCCCCCCCCTCAAAAAAAAAGAAGGAAAAAGAAAATAGACTATTCACTTAATGGGTGCCAAAATTGCTGTGCACACATCAGCGACAGACCAAAACAGAGCCTTCAATGGAAATTTTAAACAAGCGGGATCAAGATCCTGAAGCATTTCTTTAAGGAATCATATTACAGGAGGTGACATATAGCTTTACCAGTATGATCCTGCAAATAAAGCAAAATCAAAGCCATGGCTACCAAGAAGTGGAAGTGGGGTCTAGTCAAAACAAAACAAGACCTTTAAAGAACAAAAGTAATGGTAAAAGTTTTTGATATGCTTAATGCATTTTGCTGTTGACTTTTTGGAGGGCCAAAGAATGAAAATATCTGCTTATTAAGAGAGTGTTTTCAGAAATTTAGCCAAATCTTTAGCAGAGAAACACCCAAGGAAACTTCAATAAAATGTCCTTCTCCACCATGACAATGCTCCTACTCATTTAACTTATCAAACAATGGCAATTCTGTAATTTTGCAAAAGTTTAATGGAAAATCATTAGGCATCCATTAATGTAAGGTGGATGACTTTACAGTCCTAATTTGGCTCGTTTTGTCTTCTTTTTATTTCATAATGTCAAAAAATCTTTACAGGGTACCCATTTGGTTTATAATGTAAAATAGACTGCATTGACATGGTTAAATTTCCTGGACCCAGCCAGACGCAGTGGCTCATGCATGTAATCCCAGCAGTTTGGGAGGCCAAGGCAGACAGATCACCTGAGATAAGTTCAAGATCAGCCTAGCCAACATGGAAAAACCCTGTCTCTACTGAAAATACAAAAATTAGTTGGGCATGGTAACACAAGCCTGCAGTTCCAGCTATTCAGGAGGCTGAGGCAAGAAAATCACTTGAACCTGGAAGTTGGAGGTTGCAGTGAGCCAAGATCATACCTCTGTACTCCAGCCTGGGTGAGAGAGCAAGACTGCCTCAAAAATAATTAATTAATTTATTTATTTATTTTCAATACACTCAGTTCTTTATAAATGGACAAAATGGCAGGTATCATCACTTACAAACCTATCTTGAGCTTGATGGAACTTACTTTGAGAGATGAATTTAATATTTTTATTTTTATCTTTTAATTCTACATTTCCATAAACTTTTTAAAGCCTCATTATGTGTTTCCATAAATTTCTCCATTTCTTTTAGGTTATCCAATTTATTGACACAGAATGGTTTATAGTATCCTCTTAAATCTCTGGCATCAGTTTTAGAGTCTCCTTTTTCACTTCTAATTATATTTTTGAGCCTTCTCCCTTGCTAGTTTATAAAAAGTTTTATCAATTTTATCTTTTTAAATAAACAAAGTTTTATTGAATTTTATATTGGCTTTTTGATTTCTGATTTGTTTATTTCTATTCAAAACTTTATTTCTTCTGGTAACCTCAGCATTAGTTTCTTGTTTCTTTTAATGTTCCTTTAGGTATACAGTTAAGTTTTGTACTTAAGCTACTTTTTTTTTTTTTTTTTTATTGTAGGTGTTGACCACGGCAAACATCATTCCCAATGCTGCTTTTGTTACATTCTATAAGTTTTGGTGTGTTCTATTTTCTTTCATTTCAAGGTTGAATTTTCTTTTAATTTCTTCTTTGACACATTGCTTGTCAAGAGTATGTTTTTTAAATTTTACATATTTGTAAATTTTTAATTTTTCTTTCTGCTATTGATTTCTAGTTTTATTCAACTGAGTTAAAAATTTTTCATACAGTTTTAACCTTCATAAATTTTGGAAGACTTTTCCTGTTATCTGATTTATGATACCTAATAGAGAAGGGCTCATGTGCACTTGGGAAGAAAGTGTATTCTTGTGTGGTTGGCTGGAATGTTCTAAGTAAGTCTGTTAGGTTTATTTGGTCTATAGTGTTTTCCAAGTACTCTATTTCTGTATTTTTTTTTAATTTTTTTTTTAAAAGAGAGAAAAGAAGAAAGAAAGAAAAAGTGAAAGAAAGAAAAAAAAAAGAATGTAAGAGAGAAAGAAAGAGGAAGAGAAAGAGGGAGAGGGAAGAGGATTCTTGTTCTATTGCCAAGGCTAGAATGCAGTCTAAAAATGGTTATTAAAAACCTCTTTTATGCCAATAATTGTGCTTAACAATGCAGACAGGAAGGAATAAGGAATGAAAATAACAAACAAGCAGCCAACCAATATTTTATTTAAACCTGTGAAATGCTATGCAATTGCTGAGGAGTGATTTACTTCCAATTATGTGGTCACTTTTAAAAAAGGTGTAATGTGATACTGAGAAAAATGTATGTTT
>CAUYLG010027405.1:25000-105756 GCA_963573385.1 Cacajao melanocephalus | reverse complement strand
GAGCAGTTATTGCATCAGTACACGCCAGCCTAGGTGACAGAGTGAGACTCTGTCTCAAAAAAAAAAAAAAAAAAAAAAAATGGGGGGGGGGAAAGAGAGAAATTTGTGTGGCCAAAGAGTGGGGAAAAGTGGGGTTGTTTTTTTTTGCTTTGTTTTTTTCTATCTTTTTTTTCTTTGTCTTTCTTTTTTTCTCTTGCTGCCTTGTGTTGTTCCGTTTGTGTTGGTTTGGTCTCGCCGCCCCCGCCCCCCCCCCCCCCCCCCCCCCCCCCCCCCCGGCCGCGCGGGCCCGGGGGGGGGGCGGAAGATCCACTAATTTGCGATTTGGGTGGTATTGACAGGCTATTATCAATGAAAACCTTTGTTGAATTAAAGTGTGTGTCTGAGGCTTAAAAGAGGCCCTTTAATTGCCAGGTTCTCCAAGATCATGTCATTTAAAGGGACATGGATAGATCTGGAAGCCATCAACCTTAACAAACTAACACAGGAACAGAAAACCAAATACCATATGTTCTCACTTATAAGTGGGAGCTAAATGATGAAAACACATGGACACATAGAGGGAAACAACAGACACTGGGCCTATCAGAGGGTGGAGGGCGGGAGGAGAAAGAGAATCTGAAAAAAATAACTAATGGGTACTGGACTTAATACCTGGGTGATGAAATTAGCTATACAACTAACCCCCATGACACAAGTTTACCTATGTAACTAACCTGCAGTTGTACCTCTGAACTTAAAAGTTAACCATACACACACACACACACACACACACACACACACGTGTATGTATATATATGCATATGTTTAACTTCTATTTTAAGTTCAAGTGTACAAGTGTGTGTGTGTATATATATATATATATATATATAGAGAGAGAGAGAGAGAGAGAGACTGAGTCTACACATATATACTGTATATGAGATACATGTGTATAGAGAGAGAGAGAAAAGAGATAAAATTTAACAAATTTAACAAATTTTTAAAAAACTGTCATGTTCTCATATTTGGAACAAAATAGATCACAATCCTATGTATAGTGATAATAATTTATGTGCTCATAAATGTTTCGTGCCTTTCAGACTCTTCAAACAGCACAATCTTGCTTGACCCCTGGAACCACACAGCCAGATATGTAAGGAGAGTCATCACCCTTCATTTGCCAATGAGGATAACAGAGGCTCTGGGAGGTAAGAAACCTGTCCAAGGTTAATAGGGGAACCAAGTCTCAGTTCTTAATCCAGTGCCCTTAATTCCACTTCACACCATAAGATGATACATCCTATGGTTTTCTGGAATTATTGTTTGCCAAAAGTTAGTACCACTTAGGTACAGAGTGACATTCTTAGTGAAGAAACCAGAAGATAAATATGTAAGATGTTTATTACAAGAATTTAGGAGTTGGAGAATCTAGGACTACAGTTCAGAGAAAGGGCTCTTGAGTAAGACTACCTGGGTTCAAATTCAGGCTCTGTCACTAATTAACTATGTGAATCATGGACCAATTACTTAATGTCCCTGTCCCCAGGAAACATCTGGCATTGTCTCCAGCAACCATTCCCTGGGCTTCCATTTGGGATCTTCATGGATTGAAGAATACTGTATTAGTATGTTTTCACACTGCTAAAAGAAACTACCCAAGACTGGCTAATTTATAAAGAAAGGAGGTTTAATTGACTCATAGTTCCACATGGCTTGGGAGGCCTCAGGAAACTTACAAGTGTGGAGAAAGGCAAAGGAGAAGCAAGGCATGTCTTACATGGTGGCAGGAAAAAGCAAGAGAGGGGAAGTGCCACACTTTTAAAAACCACCAGATCTTTTGAGAACAGTATGGAGAGAACCATCCCCATGATCCAATCACCTACCACCAAGTCTCTTCCTCAATACATGGGGTTTACAATTTGAGATGAGATTTGGGTGGGGACACAGAGCCAAGCCATATCAAATGCTGACTCTGACATCACTCCAGGGGTAGCACAAGTGATCTAAACTAAGCCAATCAACTCATTCCATTACCCAGACCATGTCACTAATTCCACCATAGCCATGTGGCCTAAGCTAATCCAATCAAAAGGAAACCCAGGACTCAAAGAAAATGTTGGGACAAAGACATCTCACTGGATGTGAGCAAAGAAGCATGGTGTCCTGGGAGCTTCTGGCAGCCATCTTGGAACCATGAAAGGAATCAGCTACATGATGAAGTGGGCACTTCTGAAAAGCAGAGACATAAAAAGAAACTGGGTCTATGATATCATCGTTGAATTTTTGACTCAAGCTTACCATTCACTTTGGATCTTTGAGTTACTTGAAATAATAAATTCTTATTTAAGCCAATTGGAGTTGATTCCTGTTATCCACAACCAAAAACATTCTGATTCTTACAGACTCCTCAACTGTAAAATAGCAATAAGTAACAATATTCACCTTTATTAGTTTGCTGTGAGACTCAGATAACACACGTGAATACTTGGCACAGGGCTGTACATGACAAGTCCTCCAATCCACCTATGGACACTTGGAAACATCTCATTTTTTTTCTCATTATAACATCTAGTTCTTCATGCCAAAAAAGCCAAGTCTTTCAAAGATAAATATTACATTTAGCCTGGGGGTCCCAGATAAACCGCACTTACCCACAGGTTTATGCATGGGCTCATTGAGGATATGCTAATTTTAAATTGTGTTATATTAGAAACTGCAGTAGTGGGAGGGCAGAGCTATTTTATCATAATCATGTTGCTCATCATTTCCAGGAGTTTGGTGGTTTTACTACCTTTTTCCCAGTATCCCCTGGGTTGGTATCCTTAACCTATTATGTAATGATATTTCAGGGTCTGGGAGATAAATTGCTCTCTACGTAAAATATGGCAGCAGATCTATACCCCTAAGCTCTGATAATTAGTTTTTAATGCAACTACAATTCTTTCAAGGAGATGTTTTCGTGCTCTAAAATCTTCTTAAAAGCATCCCTTAGGCTGAAATTAAGTTGGAAGGAATGTCATGGAGGTCTGGGCAAGGGGTGAGATGGGCTCAGGTTACCAACCAGCCGGACATGATTCATAAGCCTTAAGCAATGAGAAGCCCAGCCTCCCTCTCACCTCTGTGGCCATGCCTGTTCCTTCACACAGCTGCCAAGGCAAAGGGCGAGAATGCACTTCATCACCAAACATGACACCACGTAATGGTGACAAATGAGTCTTCAAGGAGGGGGAGAGTGAACAGGGTGGGGGCTCACAAGGGAGCTGAGACTGAGCTGGATGGGGGGTACCTACCAACGCTTCCCTTTTCACTGCATCAAAGAGTTTTTCTCTATCCAAATAATTGTGGATTTCTGATATGGTTTGGCTGTGTCCCCACCCAGATCTCATCTTGAATTGCAACTCCCACAATTCCCACATCCCAGTGGGAAGTAATTGAATTATGGGGGTTGGTGTTAGCTGTGCTGTTCTCATGATAGTGAATAAGTCTTACGAGATCTGATGGTTTACAAACAAAAGTTTCCCACACAAGCTCTCTCTTTGTCTGCCGCCATCTATGTAAGACATGACTTTCTCTTCCTTGCCTTCTGCTATGATGGTGAGGCCTCCCCAGCCATGTGGAACTCTAAGTCCATTAAACCTCTTTCTTTTGTAAATTGCCCAGACTTAGGTATGTCTTTACCAGCAGCATAAAAATGGACTAATACTTCTTTTCTGTAACATTAACAAATATTTCAGTTAAGGCATTTAGAATTCCTAAGGGACCACAGCCAATGGGTTCCTTAAGGAGAAATGTCAGAGTCCTTCTGGAAATCCTTTGGCTACTGGACTTGGCTGGGGATTGCCAGCGTCTTCTACTTTTTCCTTACTGTGTGTGCAAAAATGTCTTCTCATTTCATTTTGGTACTCTCAAAATTAGGGTTGTTTGGTCTCTGCAAAAATAAACAGGCCATCTTGTCTACAGGGAGCCCTACATACAGGTGCCATAGCTGAGACAGCATCTGTCCCATATTGTTATTAACCTCTATGCAATTAATGCATGAAATGCTTAATTAGCTACACAGAGGAAAGCAAATGGGAACTGGCATAACATAAAGACCCAAAGGGGATGGGATACCACAAAATGCTAAGGTCTCTGAATTCTAAAGAAATTCAAAATCCCCAAATGCCCAGCAGACCTATGAAAACATTTCCTTTCCCTTTGCCTGAAGCTACCCTTAGAAAAACTTTAAAATATTTAAAAACTAATACAAACTAGAGTACTTTGATCATCAGACACACAGAGAAGGATGGGCAGCCCCTAACAGTTCTCTGTCAAGGTGCTGTCTAATGGTCAGGTGAGGGAGTCTAACTGGGGCATGGGCCAATGGGGCATGATCCCTTCCCATGGTGTGAGGTCTTCGTGGTCACAGACAGATTCCCAAGGGAACTGTAGGGACAAAGAGAAGAGAGAGTTGGCACAAATGGCTTTATAAAAAGAGCAAACAAGATTTGACAGCACTGCTTTCATATGAAAAGAATGAGAAATGAATTTTCAACATAACGTAGAAAAAAAATCCTGTAAGAGCATAAATGAATGTGATTTGGGCATGGTGCTCTCCAATTACCTGTAAAACATGATACGAAAAGTAGAATTTAGAATTCCCAGAGGATTAGATGGGCTGTGTGTCCATTACATTGTATTCTAAAATTGACACTTTCTCCTTTTCTGGTGCGGAGAGATTCTGGTCATCAAGGAATACCTGGTGTGCTGATGTGTTCTGTTGGCAGCTGAAGATAGATCCACAAGTTTTAAATTCCAAAGGAATGAGTGGCAGGGTATTGTTCTGACCAATGTTTTACTCCAACCAAAGACCAAAGCTCTCAAAACCATTCGTTTGAGAAATGATGGCAGGAAACAGAGTTATACCTAGAGAAGAGATTTCCTGGGGACATAATAGCCACCTGTCTTAGTCTGGTCAGACTGCTACAACAAAAATGCCATAAACTTGGTGGCTTATAAATAACACACATTTATTTCTCACAGTTCTGGAGGTTGGAAAGTCTAAGATCAAGGAGCTAGCAGATTCTGTGTCATGTGAGGGCCTATTTCTTATGGATGGCACCTTCTCACTGTGTCCTTACATGGTAGAATGGGGTAAAGAAGCTCCCCTAGGTCTCTTTTATAAGGGCAATAAGCCCATGCATGACCTAGTCACCTCCCAAAGGCCCCTCCTCTTAATGCAAGCACAATGGGTATTAGGTTGCAGCATATAATTTTAGGTGGACACAAATATTCATACCATAACACTACTTTCAATATTTGAGAAACCAACTTACAGAGAAGAGATTTTCCTGATTCTTGTGTCATTTCAGAGGACAGAACAAGAACCAATGACTTTGATGTAGACAAATTGCAGCTCAATAAATGAAGAACTTTCTAAGACTTCAGGCTACCAAACTAAGGAATGAGCATCCGTGAAAACAGAGATAGCCATCTCTCAAGCAGAGGCTGGAGGTAGGTGACAATGGGATGAACACAGTGACCTGCTCTTAAGTGTTTACTTTTTTCCAAGCTCTTTGCTACCTGTTTGACAGGTGTAGACTCATTTCATCTTTTAAGGATGTACTGATACTATCACCAATTTCAGAAGAGGAAAACCAAGGCTAATGACTAATAACTGACAAAGCCAAGACTCAACCCTGGTAGTCTAACTCTGCAACTCACATGTTTAACAACTAGATGACCCATCCATTTCTGTCACAGAAGGGATTCCTACTATAGGTGGAAGGCTAGACTCAATTATCCCTTCTAAATTCCTTTGGAGTCCCAAAGTGAATATATAGTCATGATTTGCATGGAGATACATTCTGAGAAACACATCATTGTGCAAACATCATAGAGTGAACTTACGCAAGCCTAGATGTGCTACTACACACCTAGGCTATATAAGACAGACTTGTGCCTAGTGCTCCTAGGCTACAAACCTGTACAGAATGTTACTGTACTGAATACAGTACAGGGCCCCCTGTTTTATGCAGCCTAGGAACTTGGTGCCATGGCATCCCAGCCACTCTAGCCATGGCTAAAAGGGGCCACAATACAGCTTGGGCCATAGCTTCAGAGGGTGCAAGCCCCAAGCCTCTGTATCTTCTGTGCTGCGGGTGCACAGAAGTCAAGAATTGAGGTTAGGGGACCTGTGTCTAGATTTCAGAGGATGTATGGAAATGCCTGGATGTTCAGGCAGAAGTTTGCTACAGGGGCAGGGCCCTCATGAAGAACCTCTGCTAGGGCAGTGCAGAAAAGAAATGTGGGGTTGGAGCCCCACACAGAGTTCCTACTGGGGCACCACCTAGTGGAGCTGTGAGAAGAGGGCCACCATCCTCCAGACCCCAGAATGGTAGATCCACCGAAAGCTTGTATTGTACACCTGGAAAAGCCGCAGACACTCAATGGCAGCCTGTGAAAGCAGCCAGGAGGAAGGCTGTACTCTGCAAAGCCACAGAGGCAGAGCTGTCCAAGACTGTAGGAACCCATTTCTTGCATCAGCATGACATGGATATGAGACACGGAGTCAAAAGAGATCATTTTGGAGCTTTAAGATTTGACTGCCCCACTGGATTTTGAACTTGCATGGGGCCTGTAGCCCCACTGTCTTGGTGATTTTCTCCCATTTGGAGGAGCTGTATTACAACTGTACTTCAGCTCCTCCAAATGGGAGTATAGCTCCTCCTTCCTGTACCCACATTGTTTCTAGGAAGTAACTAACTTGCTTTTGATTTTACAGGCTCATAGGTGGAAAGGACTTGCCTTGTCTCAAATGAGACTTTGAACTACGGACTTCTGAGTTAATGCTGAAATGAGTTGAGACTTTGGGGAACTGTTGGGAAGGCATGATTGGTTTTGAAATATGAGGACATGTGATTTGGGAAGGCCCAGGGGTGGAATGACATGGTTTGGCTGTGTCCCCACCCAAATCTCATCTGGAATTTTAGCTCCCATAATTCCCATGTGTTGTGAGGGGGACTTGGTGAGAAATAATTAGATCATGGGACAGTTTCCCCCATACTGTTCTTGTGGTAGTAAATAAGTCTCACGAGATCTGATGGTTTTTATAAGGGGAAGCCCCTTTTACTTGGATCTCATTCTTTCTTGTCTGCCACCATGTAAGATGTGCCTTTTGCCTTCCACCATAATTTTGAGACCTCCTCAGCCATGTGGAACCATTAAAATTCTTTTTCTTTATAAATTACGCAGTCTCCAGTGTGTCTTTGTCAGCAGTATGAAAACAGACCAATACACCATCTCTTAAAAAAATTAAAAACAAAAATTGAGACACTAACACACACATTAGCCTAGGCCAACACAGGGTCAGGAGCATCAATATCATAGTCTTCCACCTCCATATCTTGTCCCACTGGAAGGTCTTCAAGTGCAATAACATGCATGGAGCTGTCATCTCTATGATGACAATGCCTTTTTCTGAAATATCTTCTGAAAGACTGGCCTGAGGCAGTTGTACAGTTATCTCTTTTTTTTTTTTTTTGTAAATAGAAGGAATACACTCTAAAATAACAGTAAAAAGTTTAGTACAGTACATAAACCAGTAACACTACCACTTATTGTCCTTATCAAATAGTATGTACTATACATAATTGTGTATGTTAGACCTTTATATAACTGGCAGTGCAGTAGGTTTGTTTATACCAGCATGACCATAAACACTTTAGTAATGCATTGTGCTAGACATTCATAACAGCTACAGTGTCACTAGGTCATAGCTGAATTTTTCAGCTCCATTAAAATCATCTTATGAGAAGCTGGTCAGTCATTGATACATGACTGTAATTATGCTAAAATCTGGAGTCCTCTTGAGGAGATTGTAAAAGGTGAGATCCTTATAGCCAGAAGTGGTAGGGAAAACAAGGACCTGCAGAGACTTGTGAGAGGGGCTGGATAAAGGTGCAGCTGAGAAAGGAAGGACATTCCAGGTAAGGGGACAAGGGAGAGCAAAGGGGGAGAGCTAGAATGAGGAGCAGAGAGAAAATCACAGTGCCTGGAAGACCGATTTTGAGTCCAAGCACAATCGACCATAACTTTGGAACGGTTGGCCAGGGCCAAACTACAGAAAGTATAGAAAACCAGGTTAAGATTTAGATTTCATTGGTAGATAAAAGGAAATCATTGAAAGTTTTAGGGCAGAAGAATGACACAATAAAAGTACCATTCTAGAAAGATTAGCCTGGCAGCAGAGTAGAGGAGAGATTACAACAAAGAAATGCTGGAAGGGCGCAGGCCACTTAGGAAGTAATGGAAACAATCCAACAACAGCATGTGAAGGCTGAACCAAGATAAGGGAGGAATCAATGTTCAGTAACTCAGTGTCATTTCACAAGTGTGTTTCAAGGTGGGGATTTGCCTTCCGGACTAAGGATAAGGCTGAAGATTAGTGCTTTTCTCCATGGTCAGTGAAGTTAGCTGTATTTAATATGTGTACATGTTACACCTTCAGCTAGTTAACTAAATAAAGCCAAGAGGGAGGCTGTACCCTGCAAAGCCACAGAGGCAGAGCTGGCCAAAACTGTGGGAACCCATCTCTTGCATCACCATGATACGGATATGAGACATGGAGTCAAAAGTCAAAGCCCACCCGATCATTTGCCGTAGTGGAAGCTCTTGAGTTATACCGGTAATCTGCTATCTTAGTGGTCCCCAATGAACCACACCTCCTGGTATTCAGGCCTTTGTGTAGTTCCCTCCCCTTGAATCTGGGCTGCGCCTGCAACCTGCTTTAACCAACAAAATGCAGGGAAAGTGATGCCATGCTGGTTCTGGGCCTAAGCTTCCAGAAGGTTTTAAAGCTGCTGCTTTTAACCTCTTAGGAGCCCAGTGCCACCATGTAAGAAGTCCAGCTACCCTGCTAGAGACTCCAGATAGAGAGGTTATTGTGAAGAGAGATGCCTTGAGACAACAAGCCCCACGCCCATGCAGCCCTGAGTACCTTCTAGCTGAGCTACCAGACAGGTGAGTGAGTGGAAAACCATCCTGGCTGTTCCAGCCCCCAAGGACATCAAGTGGAATAGAGGCAAACCAATCCCACTGTGCTCTGTGCAAATTCTCAACTCACAGAATCATAAGAAATAACAAAATTGGTTGTCATTTTAAGCTACTAAGTTTTGGAGTAGTTTCCTAAACAATCGTAAATAACCGAAACAGGTATCTACTAAACTCACCAAAATCCCCTTTCTGTGAGAGCTACTTCTCCCAACCCAAGGGGAAAGACTCTAGCAGCCTTGTTAGTTGTACTTAACTGCACCCCCACCCCTGACCACGGTATTGGCCTTGGGATGGAGGTTAGATTTGAAGCTGGAGTATATTTGTCTTGGTCCCTGGGACAGGCTAGGAGGGAGACATGTAAACTCTACAGGTGATACGGGAGCCATCTTCAGCCATGAGGTATGACTGCGAGAAAAGTGGAACAGATGGCTGCCTGCGGACACGGCCCTTTCCTGTCTTGCTTCCTCTCCCACATGAGGCCCACAGCAACTGAGTATCCTTGAATTACTTACTCCTTCATGTTGTTATAACATAATCTTGCTTTTAAAAATCTTTTATTTTTACGGATTTAGAGGTACAAGTGCAGTTGTGTTACATGGATACACTGCACAGTGATAAAGTCTGGGCTTTTACTGTACCCATCATCCACATGGTATACACAATAGGTAGTGTTTCATCTCTTATCCTCTTTCCACCTTCCCACCTTTGGGAGTCTCCATGTCTCTTATTCCCCTCTATATGTCTGTGTGTAGCCATTGTTTAGGTCCCACTTATCAGTGAGAATGTGGTTTTTGACTTTCTGATTCTGAATCATTTCACTAAGGATAATGGCTTCCAGCTCTATCCATATTACTGCAGAAGACATGCATAGTCCAGGTAAAGTTTTATTTACTGCAGTGCACATTGGGTTTTTCTTAGTAGCAACCAAAAAAAAAAATTACTGGACTAAGACTTTTTCCATCTTTCTTTCCCCCCACCCCACAGACCCACAAACAAATTGTTCTCCTGAATTGAATGAACACCTATTCAAGCTGAATACATTAAATTTGGTTGTAAGGGTAGATATGGCCTCAGAGTGTCAACCCAGAGAGAGAGACTAATCCACAGGCCGTGAGACTAAGGAGAGCACCCTACCTAGATCACCCTGTGAGGTTCTCCAATCAATGCCAGGATAAGGCCACCCCAATCTGAGAATAGCCATTTCTTGGTCACCTCTGAGAATTCAGGAGCTCAAAGAAAGCAGAGACTTGGCTCTGCAGTTCGAAGCTTCTCCAGGAACATGCAAGCAGGCAGAACAGAAGATTGTCATGACAGATGTGGTAACAAAGTTCCCACCAAGGGTAACTTCAAGCAAATTGAACTTCTTCAATCTATCAGCAGATGTGGAAGGTTGAGACCCATTCTTCTGTGTCAGGTATAGTCACTGGCAGGTTAATGGAAGCAACTTGTCACTTTCAGCTGGCAGCTGCATCACCTAGTTTGTTCTCAAGCAACTGAGCTATGGCCACAGGATCTGGGAAATTGGGTTAAAGCGACACCATGTCTCACTTGGACACTGAGAAGTATCTCCTGAGGTGTGATGGACCTGGGGGGATGGGGGCTCAGATCTATGCAGGGCAGGTATCAAGTCTGACCATCCTCATTATAAATGTTTTCCATCTTCAAAGGTGCCCTTCCTGTGCTGAATGCCTTACCCTTCTGAAGAAATGACTGAAAATTTATTTAATAACACATTCCATTTTCCCTTCAGCCCATTCTCCTCCAAGGAAGTATGTTAGTAGCAAAGCAGATGATATTGTTTTTCCTTTCTCCCTGCCTGCCCTATGCCTTGGTAGGCCTAAGACTGTCATGTGACCATTTCTAAGGCTGGGAACATGCATTTGATTGGTTATTAAATGACATGCACAGGCTGGGTGTGGTGGCTCACTCCTGTAATCCCAGCACTTTGGGAGGCCGAGGCAGGCAGATCACGAGGTCAAGAGATCGAGACCATCCTGGCCAACATGGTGAAACCACGTCTCTACTAAAAAAATACAAAAATTGGCTGAGCATGGTGGTGCACACCTGTTAGTCCCAGCTACTCGGGAGGCTGAGGCAGGAGAATTGCTTGAACCTGGGAGGCAGCGATTGCAGTGAGCCAAGATCGCGCCACTGCACTCCAGCCTGGCACCTGGCAACAGGGCGAGACTCTGTCTCAAAAAAAAAGAAAAAAAAATGACATGCACAGCATTAAGACACCCTGAGTCTCTCAACAGAATACCTCCTTTCTACAACTACCATGTGTGGAGAGGCCCACAATCCACCAAGCACTTTTATACACGTTTGTTTTTCATGATGATGATGATGATAGCTAATATTTATGTAGCAGACACTCTGTTAAATGCTTTATATCCAGCAGGGCATTTTAGCTTCACTGCAGCCTTATTAGGCAGGGATGTAATCATCCAGTTTACAGATGAGGAAATTGAGGCCCAGAGGAGAAGTTATTTGTCCTTGAGGTCGTACAACTAGAAAATGACAGTGACGGGCACTGCCCGCGGTTCCAGTGACTCTAAAGCCCCATTCTTGAGCTATTCCTTATTTACAAATGGATCCTCCAGTGGAAGGTCCACAGAGACGCCCTGTCCTCTCTGAGGATGGCTCTGGAACTTCTCTGACCTTTTCATCCTGCAACACTTGCCCCACGGCCAGCCACGGGGGATCAGCAGGGGTAGGAGGAGAATGGGATGGAGGTCAAGGTGTAGATGGGGGATGGAAGGAGGAACAGGGGACAAAACTCACACTCCTATCCTGCTCCTCATCCCAGAGCACACCACAGCTCTGAGACAAAGGCCCTGTGACCTTTTCTGTGTGACGATGTCCAGGAGGAATGGCCTGAAGCTCCCTCTAAAGGGCAGAAAACTCCTACCCTGGGCCCCTTTCAAGGTCACAAAGGTCACCCTCTCCTCTGCCATCCCCCAGCCCCAATACCTCAGTAATCAGTCTACACTGGCAGTTCTCAAATCAGTGTAATTTTGCTCCTTGGGAGGCATCTAACAATGTCCAGGGACATTTTTGATTGTCACATGGTGCAAGGGTGCTACTGGCAACTAGTGGATAAAGGCCAAAGATGCTGTTCAACACCCTACTGTGTGTAGAGTGGCCCACTGCAACAAAGAATTATCTGGTTAAAACTGTCAATAGGGCCCAGGTCACTCCACACCATGAGTGATCATGCAGGACCCTCAACAGCTTCCAGAGTGTCCACAGCACCTGCCAGATCAGGTGAAGGCCCTTCAGCAGCCGCAAAATCAGAGGCAAAGATATGGATTAGAGCCCATTCCCCTACCCGCAAAGGGATGTCCACACTGGGACAGGGGTGGAACCATGGTCCAGGATCAGGGAACACAATAGGCAGCTCCATCCTACTTCCATTGCGAAGAGAAAGAACATCATGGCTCTCTTTGTAGACATCAGGCACTATGTTCAATGTATCCTTCATCTCTTTTAATTCTCACAGAGGATTATCTATAAGTCAGATTCTCTTTTTATTGCCATTTTCCAGATGATAAAAACCAAGGCTTACAGATCTAATAACTAAATGACCTGGAGCAGTTGCCGAAGATCACGCAGCGGCACAAATGACTTCACAGGCATCTTGCCTGCTTCCCCACTCAAGGCTCTGTCCTGTTCTCCTGCTCCCTGTGAGAAGACGGCTACCTGAACATCTTGTTCACAATAAGAACAAATGAAAATGCTTTAACTTTCTCTTACTTAAAAAAAAAATAAAAGGCAGCTTCCAGATCAACTATTGTTCTCACCCCACACTGGCTTAGTCGGTCCACTTCCTCTCCTATCTTCCTCCCCCATCCACATCCAGGCCCTTGGTAAATGCTGCCAACTCATCCTTTGCAGTAAATTGGAGTCTCACCCCTTACCACCATCCTGGCTTCCACTGTCCTCCTCCCAGCCACCATCATCGGACCCTGGATCTTACCATAGCCCCTTCACTCCTCTCCTGCTCCACCCTCTGCTCCACCCTAAGCCCAAACTATTAATATTTTTCATAAGGCAATCAGGGTGAACTTTCTAAAACTGTAGTCAGATGTTGCCAGACCTGAAAGCCCTGAAACTCACAGAGGCCAAGCGGGGAACCTAAATATCGACACTCATCAGGCTGCAACAAGCCACCCCAACCCCCATCCTAGCCTCGCCAGGGCGGTGTCAAAGAAGGCAGAGTGGGAGCTTGAACTTTCATCCCACCGAGAGGTAGCAAGGTGCCCCACCACCACCAAGGTGTCAGGGGAGATCTCATGGGGAGCTTAGACTTCCACCCCAATCCAGGTATAAGAAGGTGTTCCTTCTCCTCACTGGGTGGTATCAGTGGAGAGAACAAGGCCACCCCTTCACCCAATACACATACATACACAGTATCAGTGGAGACCATGTAGGGTGTAGAAAAGAGGCACCAATATCCCTCCTAGCCAGGGTGGTTTCTTTCATCCACTACAGTGGTATCAGGGAAAGCATGCTAAAACACAAGTTTTAAGTAAGACCCAGAGTCTCATAATGTAATACTCAGAATTCCTAGGTTTTATTCAAAATCACTCCTCATACCAAGAACCAGGAAGATCTCAAAATAAATGAAAAAGGACAATTAACAGATGTGAATAACAAAATGACACAGATGTTAGAATTATCTAGTAAGGATTTTTAAGTAGTCATTATAAAAATGTTTCAATAAGCAGTTAAGAACATACTTGCAACAAATTTTTAAAAATTGAAAATAACAGCAAAGAAACAGAAAACATTACCAAAGCTATAAGGAAGCTATAAAAAAATCAAATGGAAATATTAGAACCAAAATATACAATAACCAAAATAAAGCCTCAATGGATGGGCTTGACAGCAGAACGGAGAAGACAGAGAAAAGAATCCATGAACTTGAAGACAAAACAATAGAAACTACTCAAATTGATTGAGAGAAAATAAGCTAAAATAATGAACAGAACATCAGGAGCCTGAGAAATATAGTTGGCCCTCTGTATCCATGGGTTCCTCATCCATGGATTCAACCAACCATAGATTGAAAATATTTGGAGGGGGGGAACAATAAAAAATAATGATACAATAATAAAAATATATATAAATAAATAATGCAGTGTATCAGCTATTTATGAAGCATTTACATCTGGTATTATAAGTAATCTAGGGATGATTTAAAGTATATAGGAGGATGCACCTAGTTATACACAAATAATATGCAATTTTATATAAGGGACTTGAGTATCTGCGGATTTGGGTATTTGGGAGGAGTCCTGGAACAAATCTCCTGTGGATACCAAGATATGACTGCCACATAACAAAAGATCAAACATTTGTGTCAGTAGAGTCCCAGGAGGAGAGGAGAAAGTGAATAGAGCTGAAAAGGTACTCGAAGAAATAATGGCTAAAAACTAACAAAACTTGGCAAGAGACATAAACCTACAAATTCAGGAAGCTTATCAAACCCAAACAGGATAAACCCAAAGAAATCCACTTCAACATAAATCACAAACTTCTAAAAATTAAAGACAAAAAAAAAAAAAATACTGAAAGCAGCTAGTAAAAAAAAGCAACTTGTTGCTTATAAGGGAAATACCATCCGAATTATTACACATTTCTCATCAGAAACTATAAAAGCCAAAAGAAATTGGCACATTTTTCAATAACGAAAGGAAAGATCTATCAATGCAGAATTTTATATCCAGTAAAAAACACTGTCCAGGCACGGTGGCTCATGCCTGTAATCTCAGAACTTTGGGAGGCCAAGGCAGACAAATCACAAGGTCAGAAGATCGAGACCATCCTGGCTAACACAGTGAAACTCTATCTCTACTAAAATTACAAAAAAATTAACCACACATGGTGGCGCGCACCTGTAGTCCCAGCTACTCGGGAAGCTGAAGCAGGAGAATAGCTTGAACCCGGGAGGCAGAGGTTGCAGTGAGCCGAGATTTTGCCACTGCACTCCAGCCTGGGGACAGAGCAAGGCTCTGTCTCAAAGAAAAAAAAAAAAACAAAAGATAATTACTCATGAATGAAGAGGAAGTCAAGACATTCCCAAATTAAAAGAAAAAAAAAACTAAGATGATTTGTCACCAGCAGACCTACCCTAAGAGAATAACTAAATGAAGTTCTCTAAACAGAAAGACAAATCTTGCAACCTCGGGAGAGAAGAATGAGCACAGAAAATGCAAAAATACAGGTAAATAAATAGCATGTCCTCCTTCTCTTGAGCTTTCTAAATTAGTTTGGCCGTTGAAGCAAAAATTATAAAATTGTCTAATGTGGTTTTCAATGTATGTAGAGAAAATATTTAAGACAATTATATGATAAATCAAGAATGACAAAAGGATATAAAATGTGATAAGGTCTCTATACTTCACTTGAACTGGTAAATGTGGACACTAATCAATTTAGATAAGTTATGTATATGTACTGTAATGTCTAAAGCAACAACTAAAAAAAAGCTATATGAAGAGATACACTCAAAAAAAGAAACAAAAAAATTAAAGTGACAAACTTACACTTAAAATAGCAATAGCCACATTAAATGTAAATGATCTAAATAACACCAATTAAAAAAGAGATTGGCAGAGTTGACTTCAAAAAATGACCTAACCATATGCTGTCTATAAGGAACTCAGTTCAAATACAGTGATATATAAGTTGAAAGTATTTCTGTGTTCCACATTTATGGAGTCAACTATTAGGTTGATGCAAAAGTAATTGTGGTTTTTGTCATTATTTTTAATGACAAAACATAATAACTGTAAATTGAAAATATTTGAAAGAAAAATTGCACCTATACTAAATTTGTGTCGATTTTTTTCTTGTCACGATTCCCTAAGTAATACAGTATAACAACTATTTATATTACATTTACATTGTATTAGGTATTATATGTAATCTAGAGATAATTTAAAGTACACAGGAGGATGTGTGTAGGTTATGTGCAAATAATACACCATTGTATATAAGGGACTTAAGCATCAGCAGATTCTGGCATCCACAGAAGGTCCTAGAACCAATTCCCCACAGATACCAAGGGATGACCATACCATCCCGACATTAGTCAAAAGAAAGCAACAGAAATAGCTATATTAATATCAGAAAAAGTAGACTTCAAAGCAAATAAAATTGCCAGGGACAGAGAGGGATATTATATAATGATAAAAGAGTCAATTTACCATGAAAACATAACAATCTTAAAAAAAAGAAAAAAACAGTCTTGCTATACAGCCCATCAATTGCATCCTAGGCACTTATCCCAGAGAAATGAAGGTTTATGTACCCACAAAAACCTGTACATGACTGTTTTTTGCAGGTTTCTGTAATAGCCAAAAACTACAAACAACCAAAATGTCATTCAATTGGTAAGTGCTTAAACTGTGCTGCATTCATACTATGGAATACTCCTCAGCAAAAAAGAAGGAGGAGGAGAAGGCGGAGGGACTACTACTGATTCATGCAACAACGTGGATGGATCTCAAGGGTATTATGTTAAGTGAACAAACCCAATCTCAAAAGTCACATAATGCACAATTCCATCTGCAGTGCATTCTTGAAACAAAATGAAAGAGATCCGTGGTTGCCAGAAGTTAGAGATGGTGGGAGGTTGTCAGAGAATGGGGGTAACCGTAAAAGGGGAGATATCTGTGGTAATGGAATAGTTTTGTATTTTTATTGCAGTAGTGGATATCAAAGCCTACACATATGGTAAAATATCATAGAACTATACACATGCATTGTATTAATATCAATTTTCTCATTTTTGATATTGCACTATAATTATGTAAAATATAATCACTGGGATAAACTGGATAAGGGTATATGGAGCCCCCCCACCCCCAACTCCTGTATTACCTTTGCAATAATGAGTTTAAAATCAAGTTACTTCCTCTGTGAAGTGACCCTCACCTTCCTAAAGGGGCTGCCCCTTGATCCACAGCCCTGTCCCCGTATCTGTTCTCCCACCTCCCAGCCTCTGAGCAGGGACCAGGACTTCTTTTTCTTCTTTGTATCTCTTCAAACAGTGCCTAGTTATAGTAGATTCTCAGTAAATATTTGTTGAATGACTAAGTGAGGGTATGATTTGCAACCCTAGTTCTATCACAGAACAACCTGAGCCAAAGGGGAGAACAGTGTGACAGCCTAAGACAAGAAAAAGTAGTGTAAATTTTAAGTCCCCCCAGATAAGCTGGCTTCTTCCTCATCTGACTAGAGTCACTCTGGCTGCTGAGAAATACAGTCTTTTGCCAAACAACTGCATCTCCAAAAATCTAGTTGTTCTATCCCACTAATTATAAAAAGAATACATGTGATAATCGCTAATGGAGGCTAAAACTATTGAGTATAAGTTTAGCGGGAAACAGGATATTTACAAGATTCAGATTATTTATTAATTACAAAAAAGAAAATACTAATTTAACAGTGGCAGATACTACCTTTCTTATTTGATGTTAATCCAAATTAACATCACTTCTAATGAGACAAATTGGCATCACATGCCTCCTATACAATGCACGGAGAAAAGCAATCTGTGGTTTCCTGCCCAAACCCATAACCTGAATCTAATCATGAAACATCAGACACATACAGATTGAGGGATATTCTACAAAACAAAACTAGTCCTTAATCTTCGAAAATATCAAGGTATGGCCAGGAGCAGTGAGGTGGGAGGATAGTTTGAGGCCAGGAGTTCAAGACCAGCCTGGACAATACAGCAATACCCTGTCTCTACGAACATTTAAAAATTAGCCTGGTGTGGTGTTGCATGCCTGTAGTTCCAGCTACCCAAGAGGCTGAGGTGGGGGGATCACTTGAGCCCAGGAGTTTGAGGCTGCAGTGAGCTATGATCTGCATTCCAGCCTGGGCAACAGAGCAAGACTCTGTCTTTAGAAAGTATATATCAAGGTCATAAAAGGCAAAGAAAGGTTAAAGAATCATTCCAGATTAAAGAAGATTAAAAAATAGAACACTTGCTATAATTTGAGAATGGACTGTGGGTTAGATAATAGCATGTGTGCATATATGCATGTATCATTGTTACATTTCCCAGTGCTGATAAACTTACTATCGTGTATAAGAGAATGTCCCTGTTTTCAGGGGATACACGCCAAAGTATTTACATGTGAAAGAGGGATTGGAGAAATAAAGCAATGTGGCAAAATAGTACCAAC
Organism: Cacajao melanocephalus; assembly: GCA_963573385.1. NCBI lineage: Eukaryota > Metazoa > Chordata > Mammalia > Primates > Pitheciidae > Cacajao > Cacajao melanocephalus. Next base: position 87,541 of record CAUYLG010027405.1, on the reverse strand, counting down.
TGGTAAATCCAGGTGATTGGTACACACACAGGAGTTCTTTTCGGCAAATTTTAAATTATTTCAGAATAAGGCTTTTAAAAATCTTACCTGTATACATTTGTATGCTGGGAGGAAAGGCAGTTTTAGGCAGATTCTGAGTTGTAGCATCCTGTAGCAAATCGAAAACAAAAAAGAAAGAAAAGAAGCTGTCCCTGAACGTCCTCAAGTTCTCTAAACGCCTGCCCGGCTCTTTGCACCCCTCCTGCATTTTGCGCAAATGCTCCACCGGGGCTGGAGGAAGACAGTCTGCCTAACCTTGCAGCTGCAGCTCACTAGGCCTAAGTTAAAATGGTGGGAGGAGGCCAGGGACGTGCGGGAGCCCTGGGAAACACCTGAGACAATAAGATAAGCACCCCCTGCCTGAACCATGGCAATTTCATCAAAATGGTCTCTGAGCTGCTCTCTTTCACCTCTTCTCACAATGGCACGATAGCCCTATTTGGCTCAAGCCAACTCATAGATTTTACTCATTATTTTTCCTGTTGAACTCTTGGTCCACAGTGAAGATCATTTGCAAATAAAGCCTAGGGTTTCCAAAGGATTTATGAGATAGTCAGCCAGGCAGGAATGCAGTCTCCAGTGTGAAATCAGTCTCTAACTATCCATTATTATTCTTTTTTTTAATATCACTCATTTTTTTTTCTCCGTTAAAGTTGTTTCTATTCATCTCACTTTACCACTGCCCAGACCAATCTTCCTAAATTACAAGAGGCCTGCAGCACCCTGCACGGGGAAGGAAAGGGGCAAAAATAGACAGACAGACTGTCTGCAGCAAAACTATTTAATTTGAGCTGGTTGCCCCCTCTGAAAATTGATGTCCACATCAGATAAGGAGACAGGCAGTTTAAATTGTTCTATCAGAACTGAGTTGCCTGTTTTTGAAGCTCATTCTAGACAATTGAAAACTGTTCTCTTCTCCTTTTTCTATAAGGCAATTGCCCAACTTGAAAGCTGTTTGTGATTGAAGTAGGGGCCACAATAATTTATACAGTAAAAGCCTCTATCTAGATCAAATTGTATATTTTCTAGGTAACTATGCTGGGTAAATATTCCCTCTGTTTTATTTTTAATGCAATATCTTTATGCATTCTGTCAAGCTAACACTCCTCTGGGAATATTTTACATGCTAGTACACAGGCAGCTTGCTACTTATTACATTTAATGTGGTTTAGCTTTTCACAGATGAGAATATTAAGTGTTATATCTTCCTTCCTTAAAAGCAGTTTGCCCTGTGAATGTGTGTTTGTTGCCCTAATGGATCTTTTCCTGTTTTAATTAATATGACAACATAGTATTGTCATCAACCAGTATTTATGGAGCAATCCTCTAAGGCTTGTGGCCTGTGCTGGGGGCTTTAATTGGAAGGTCTATCTTATTCTGGGGATCTCTGCAGCAGACACACTCACACAGCTGCGCAAGGGCAGCTCAACAGGGAAGCTGGCTGCAGCATCATTTGCTACGGCAAAACAGTGGGATTGACTCAATACATTACTATACAGCCATTAAAGAACTGGATCAATGAGTATTAATTAAAATGGAAAGATACCCATGACATATTGGGGAATCAAAAAGAACACTGAAAAATATTACTGATAGAATTATTTTTTCAAGGAGAAAAAAAAATCTCAGGCCAAACACAGTGGCTCATGCCTATAATCCCAGCACTTTGGGCAGCCAAGGCATGAACATCACTTGAGCCCAGGAGTTTGAGACCAGCCAGAACAACATAATAAGACCCCATCTCTACAAAAACATTTAAAAACAAAAATTAGCCAGGAATGGTGGCTCACGCCTGTGAGGCAGAAGGATTGCTTAAACACAGGAGATTAAGCCTGCAGTGAGCTATGTGCATTCCACTGCACTCCAGCCCGGGCAACACAACAAGACCCTGTCTCAAAAAAAAAAATCTCAATATAGGCATTATGTGGGTGTGTGGGCATGAGTGTCTGTGTTCACAAGTAGCTGTGCACGAAGCTTCTATTTACATTTCTAAAATCTAGGATAATATACACCAAACTTTTGACAATAGTAACCCTTAGGGAAGAAGACGAAAGCAGAGGGCGAGGAGATATTTATTCTCTATTTCAAACTTCTGTATATTATTTGAACTTTCTACAAAGAACTTTCTGCAGAACATATTTCTGTAAATATGAAAAAATATTTCTTAAAAGATAGTGTTCATTCCACTTATACACTGTTGATGGGAGTGTAGATTAGTTCAATCATTGTGGAAGACAGTGTGGCGATTCCTCAAAGACCTAAAGACAGAAATACCATTTGACCCAGCAATCCCATTACTGGGTATGTACCCAAAGGAAAATAAATTGCTCTACTATAAAGACACATGCACGTGTATGTTTATTGCAGCCCTAGTCACAGTAGCAAAGGCGTGGAATCAACCTAAATGCCCATCACTGATGATAGTCTGGATAAAGAAAATGTAGTACATATACACCATGGAATACTATGGAGCCACAGAAAGGAAGGAAATCATGTCCTTTGCAGAGACATGGATGGCGCTGAAGGCCATTATCTCTAGCAAACTAATGGGAATAGAAAACCAAATACCATATGTTCTCACTTATAAGTGGGAGATAAATGACGAGAACACATGGATACATAGAGGGGAACAACAAACACTGTGGCCTAACAGAGGGTGGAGGATGGAAAGAAGGACAGGATCAGGAAGAATAACTAATGGGTGCTGGGCTTAATATCTGGGTGATGAAATAATCTGTACAGCAAACCCTACATTTACCTATGTAACAAAACTGAACATGTACCCTTGAACTTAATAAAAGTTAAAAAAAAAAGAGAGATGATGTTCATTTAATAATCATGTATGCCAACTTTATAATCACAGGAACAAGCAAAAGAGAGACCAAAAGAACTAAATAGTCTTCACAAGCAAACACAAACTCTTTAACTGTTTTGCTTTGTTTTAAGATGACATCTATCAATGTTAACTGCCAAAAATCTAAACTGAGATACAGTAGCAATTCTCTAAAATGGGGCACACTGGGAGAACCCCTGAACATTCAGGACGGGGCAATCATCACTTCATGAACAACACCTCCATGTGCCTAGGGGGCGCTATGATTTCTAGTTCTTCAATGGAGACAAATACAAAGAGCTCTATCTCCATGGCTTCATGTGAGGCTCAGAAAGGCAGAGGATCCTGGGCAGCTGGAAGAGAAATCTGGAGAAAAAAATAATAATGATTCAGCTCTCTTAAAAGACTTAGGACTTGAAGCTCTTGGTTACACCAGGATTCTATATACCAAATGTGAATTCCAGGATCTGCTGTTTTCTGAACACACTGTTCTGGTGAGACCATAAAATTAACCAGATTTCTGGGAATCAACAATGGTGTGGAGTAGGGGAGGTAGGGGGACAAAATGCCTGATACCCCCATTTCGAGTATGCCCTGGAATATCATACACAGGTGTGTGGTTGGATGTGGAAGACCAGCCATGATGGAAACAGGGGAGATCCCAAATGCATCCAAAATCAATCGCCTGCCTAGGAAGCGCAGTGGAGACATAATCTTCTCATTTTCTGAAAAACAGAAAGTTAAAGACAAACATGTTTGAAATCCATAAAATAATTAGTGGTAAAAAGTAAATCAGTGACATCTCATACCCAAATTTAACCTAGGAGCTGCCTTAGAACCTGACCATTAGGGACAATTCACCTGTCCGGGGCATCCTGAGCCCAGCGGCCAAGGCTGCAAGAGAGACGGCATTTTCTGTTTGGCTCCACTGCTCAGTCAACTTGAAAAGGCAAGCAGCCATGCTCTCCTGTATAACACTTTAAAGAATCATTGTGTGGAATTGATCAAGCAAGCTTTATACTCAAAACAATCATTTAGTGAGAATGTACTGCGTGCTGAATACTGTGCATGGTCCTTTCACATTTATCACTTCACTGAGTCCTCACAACTCACCAATGCTTTAATGTGTATTAAGGGTGATGATTACAGAGGGTGATGTTGAGTTAAAATAGAGTATCCTGCAGGCAAGCAAGAACCCTTTGGAATACCCAAATTCCAAACTTCACTACCAGGGATTTCAGATTATCTTAAATGCAGAACAATGTGAATACCCAACCATCTGTGTATACATTTCCTTTTATTCCTCCCTTTGGTCCAACTCAGTGTTCTTAATATTATTATTATATTTTTTTGAGATAGGTTCTCTCTCCCATTGCCCAGTCTGGAGTGCAGTAGTGCAATCTCAGCTCACTGCAGCCTCAACAGCCTGGGCTCAAGTGATCTTCCCACCTCAGCCCCCCAAGTAGCTGGGACTACAGACATGCACCACCACGCCAGGCTAATTTTTGCATTTTTTTTTTTTAGAGATGGGTTTTGCTATCCTGCCCAGGCTGCTCTCAAACTCCTGGGCTCAAGCAATCCACCTGCTCCAGCTTCCCGAAGTGTTAGGATTACATGTGCAAGCCACTGCACTGGGCCACAGTATTCTTAATCTTTAATGAGCATAAGAGTAACTGCACTGGCTGGGCACAGTGGCTCATGCCTGTAATCCCAGCACTTTGGGAGGCTGAGGTGGGTTGATCACGAGGTCAGGAGTTGGAGACCTGGCTGGCCAGCATGGTGAAAACCCATCTCTACTAAAATACAAAAAATTAGCCAGGGATGGTGGTGTACGACTGTAGTCCCAGCTACGCAGGAGGCTGAGGCAGGAGAATTGCTTCTTGAACCTGGCAGGCAGAGGTTACAGTGAGCTGAGATCGCACCTCTGCACTACAGGTTGGGTGACAGAGTGAGACTTTGTCTCAAAAAAAAAAAAAAAAAAGGAAAAGAATAACTGTAACATACAGAGTTATTGTAGAGGACGTTTGTGGGGTTTTGGGTGTGGTCAGACAGGACAATCTGTATAGCATACAACCCTCACCAGCCTTGTTGGACAGCAGTATACCCTCTCCTAACCATAAATGACAAGAGAACCTGAGCCTCCCTCTCACCATCTCCCAATAGCCTACTCAACCAATCAGATACTTTCATTCAGGACTGGAACAAATGAGAAAATAAACAAGAGAAAGTTAGAATCCAAATGCAGTGGTAGTAGTGATAATATCTAGCAGAAAGAGCAGTGTCCTGTTAAGACTACTACAACTAAAACACAGTAGCTATATACTTAATTTATTAGGCTAATATAACTTTGTCATGAAATGCTGATAAATACAGTACAGTAAAGAAAATCATATTCCAATCTCTCATTCACATGATATAAAAATCCTAAACAAAATATTAACACACCAAATCCAGCAACATAGATTAAGTTGGGTTTAGAGCAGGAATTCAAGGTTGGTTTAACATTAGAAAAAAATCCATGTATTTTACCACATTCACAGATTAAAGAAGAAAAATTAAGTGACCTTTTTTTCATAATACAGAAGAAGCATTTGATGAAATTCATCATCCTTCATGATAGGGGGAGAAAAGTTGTAATAAACCAGAAATAGAAGGAAGTTTCCTTAAACTGATAAGGGATATACACTCTTACCAAACATTTTGCTTAATGGTAAAATTATGAGAGTTTTGTTTTTAAAATTGTAAAGAAGACAATCATGCCCACTATCACTACTTCTAGTGAACATTTTACTAGAGGCCCTTAATCAGTGCAATAAGGAAAAATAAATAGTATAAGAATTGGAAAGGAAGACATAAAACTGTCATTATTTGCAGATGATTGTTTACTATTGTTTATTGATATTGCATACTATTGTTTACATTTAAAAAATATTTTAAAATCCTTAGATAGTTATAATTAATAATGGAATTTGACAAGCCTACAACATTTTTTAAAAATCAACATATAAAAAATAATTGTATTTCTACATACCAAAAAAATTTTTTTAATGATACAGTTTTCAATTGCATCAAAAGTATCAAGTACTCCTTCAAGACCTCCATGATTAAAACCACATAATTATGAAACTATTAAAGAAAACCTAAGTATACTATGTGTTTACCTGGGTGACAAAATAATCTGTACACCAAATTGTCACAACATGCAACTTACCTATGTAACAAACCTGCAAATATACCTTTGAACCTAAAATAAAAGTTAAAAAGGGACCTAAGTAAATGGAAATACACATCATGTTCATGGATTGGAAGACTCAATTATTGCAAAGGTATTAATTTTCTCCCTAAAATGATTTCTAAATTCAAAGCAATCCCATTAGCAAAATCCCAACAGATATTTTGTATAAATTGAAAGGCAAGTCTAAATTTCATATGTAAAAGCAAAATGCCAAGAATAGTAAAGAAACTCTTGAAAAGAACAAGATAGCTAGCTGTTAAGACCAGAAAATAAAACTGTTATTAAACTTAGCACAATATACTGGCTCAAAGAGAGACAAACAGACGAATGGAACAGAATATAAAACCAAGAAACAAATCCTGGCATATATGGACACTTGATTTATTGTAAAGGTAGCACTCCAAATCCATGGGGGAGGATAATAAATAGAGCTGAGACAATTTGATATCCATATGAAAAAAATTAAACTGGACCTCTACCTCACACCATGCTCAAAAGTCAACTTCAGGTAGATTACAGACCTAAACGTAAAAGGCAAAACAGTACAGAAGACTGTCTTTGTTGGAAAGAATTATAAAACAGGGTAAAACATTAACTATAAGGGAAAACGTTGGTAACATTCATTACATTCAAATTAAAAGCTTCTGTTTATCAAAACATACTAGTAAGAGAAAGGAAATGGAAGCCACAGAGCACAAATTATTTGCAACACATAAAACCAGCAAAGGGCTCACATCCAGAATATGTCAAGAAGTCTCAGAAATCAGTATGAGAAATTCAGACAATTCAGTATTTTTTTTAAGACTTGAATAGACATTTTACAAAGTGGAAATCTAAATGCCAGTAGGCATATATTAATAAAAAGGTAATCAATCTCTTTTGTAATCAAGAAATTCAAATGAAAGTTAACAACAAGCTACCCTTCAAACCTACCACACAGGCTAAGGCTGCTAAAAGTGTCCTTTTATTTGATTATAAGGGAGGGGCCAGAGAGCTACCCTGACTCCATTCAGTTCTGACAGTGACTCCCTCCATGTAACTTAAAAGAGCATTGTTTTAGACATAAAAAATTTACTGATACTATGAGTGATCCCCCAACATTTTTGGTAGGCATTCAGATTAAAGCTGATTCCCTGCTCTGTATAGCAGTGTCTCAGGATTGGTAGTAGCATGCGTAAAAGTTTCTTCTGTTTTTCCTCTAATTCTTCTAAACAATTCCACCCCACCACTCTGGCCCCCTCAAAGCTCTCCTTTCCTTCTAGACTTGGGCTTTCTTCCAGGCTACTGCAAAATTGCCTCTTTCAAATCTTGACTGTCAAGGCCATTTGTTGCAAGTACTAAACTAGTTGATGGTTTAGGCCAATATACATGGTGTCCTAAAGCACATTTCCCAGCTTCAAAATTGTCAAGTAACAAGCCCTGCTAAAGTCAAGTGTGTACCACACCACAGTGCTCCACAGACATGTGGCTAGACACTGATAACCCTGAATTAACTGGCAGCTGCTCTTTGGCTGCCTAGAAGGAGGAGATCATCAGAACAATTTTCTGGAAGCCAGTCTGTGCCTTGGTGGGAGTCTACGGCGCTGGAAATCATTACGGACTCATAAAACCTGGACATGAAAACAATTTTGATCATAAATCCATGTTTCATCTTTCAGAAAAATAAAGTCCAAAAAAGTATAGGACATGATTCAAGGTCAAACAACTCAAAGTGGATCAAGTTGCAGAACTCAAATCTCCCGGACGCCACTTCCGAACTCATCCCACTTCTTTCAGCCTGCTCGTCTAACCCGACTGTACCCGTGTATAAACCTTGGGCAACCAACCCAACCAAAAGGATGTCAGACCTTATCCAGTTCATCAAATAATTCAAATGTCGTGCCAAATGCCAATATAGATTTCCCTGCCACTGCTCTGAAAACAGTTCTCATCTGCTGCTCGTGAGAGAGCCCTCATGCATCCCCATGGTGTCCCGTCATAGATCTTACGGAAGACTAACATTTCTGTCCATCAGGGCCTCCACAAAATCACTGATGTCTTTGTCTTATTCCTTGCACTTGCTCCAGGGACCGCACACCAAGAACACAGCATGGACACAAGGGAATAAGACGCAGCTGGCCTCCCTTCCTCACACAAGAGGCTTCCTTTTTCTTCTTACTCTGAGCACTTGAGTTTCCGATAAAGTGCCCATCTCCCATGACTAAGAAGAGGTCAAATTAAGAATGATGCTCTCTTTAGCAACTGCAAAAGGTTCTCATTTTCTCATCAAGTAAAGTTCCCTAATGGCTAGTATATGAGCCCAATTTCTAACCAGTCCTGAATTGAACCATTTCCCTGTCAGTGGCATGGGCTCCCCGTGTGGCAGATTGTCACAGGCACTGCAGGTGCCAGAAGGAATCGGCAGGAATCATCTCTCTCTTTTAGATTTCTTGCCTTTGGTGTTTTAATTCTGTTCCAAACCTAAACCTTACAAGGGGACTGAGAAATCACAGGAGTCCTTAGACCCTCTGAATCATAAGCTGCAACCCATATTTATTTAAAGAAAATCAGTTCCTCCTTTCTAGGCTAACCTAGAGAAGACAGGGTAAATTGGATGCATCAAGGGAGGGAGCCTCATGCCGAAAATATGACTTAAATAATCACGGTCCAGGGGCCTCTGGAGCCTCTTTATTGATGGCTTTTAAAAGACCCTAGAAATCTACCCCACCCAAGCAACATAGCCCTTGTACTAAGATATATTCTGTCTCTGGACCACAAAGTTTCCCAAGTGAGGTTTCTGGGCTCCCTTCCTTGGCCCTGTGCATGCCACACCCAGCTGTGCCTTCTCCTGCCCAGTCTAAGCCAGGAACCTGCGATAAACAACCCAAGGGCCTCCCATTCTTCATGAAGCAGCTCAAAGGCAACCAAGAAGCAGCTGGAACATTCACTAAGCCTTAATAAGATTTTAATTTAGGATATTAAGACAGCGGCAGTGACCTCACACTCCCAGATTTTACACTCAAGTCTAATGACTCTTTTGCTGCAGCCAATGCTGTCACAGCTCTCCTGGCATCTCCTGACAACTTAAACTGCTGGGCCTGGCAAGTGCCCAGTGCTGCGGGTCAACACCACCATCCCTCACTCCTTCTGTCAACATGTGATGATCTCTACTTATGGTCAGTGGATGAAATAGACCATTCATGCAAGTGATTTCATTTCCTCCTCATGTTAAAAATGAGAGAAACAGCCTAGGAAATGTAGCGAAAACCTGTCTCTACAAAAAATAGAAAAACTATCCAGGCATGGTGGTGCATGTGTGTAGTCTCAGCTACTTGGGAGGCTGAGGCAGGAGGATCAATTGAGCCTCGGAGGTGGAGACTGAAGTGAGTGATGATCCTGCCACTGTACTCCAGCCTAGGTTACAGAGCAAAAACCTGTCTCAAAAGAGGGAGAGAGAGAGAGAAAACCAAAGCCCAGAGGGGTTAAGTGACTTGTCCAAGGTCACACAGTAGTGTGACTCCAAAAGCGACTCTGGTCCCAGATGCCAGGCTACCTCCTTCCTAGGGCTCTGCTGGTCTGCCACCCACTGGGATAGCAGTTTGCAGTATTTTTCCATAATGGGAGTGAGTGTTCTCCAAGGTCGTCCCCTCTGTCCCTCAGGACCCCCCTGTGGCCCCAGCACAAGTCAGCCTCACAGAGGGACAGAGGAGCCAAGTGAGTTTCTCCAGGGCACACTGGTGGCCGATCCACTTAGCCACCTTCTGTTGCTCCTGTTGCCCAGATCACATCACATCTAGGTCTCTCAGCCTGGCACACCGGCTCTCCGGGATCCTGCTCCAGCCGCCGCAGTCCCCACCACTTCCTCCTGATCCTTATGGTCCAGGAGCTCGGAGCTGCACACCGGCCCCTGCGTATCATGACCCTACACCTTGGCTTGCGCTGCATCTTCTGCCATGAACATCCCTCCTCACTTCTGATCTCACTCACACTCATCTCCCTTCTCCTGACTAGTCCTCAACTACTTGAATGACCCCTCCTCCAGGAAGCTGCCTCTGATTAAACCTTCAGGCCCCTGCCTAGGCTCCATGGTACCTTGTCTGTCATGCCCTACCAAAGTCTTATGGCCCTGTCATATAGCAAGCTGGCTGTGCGTCTGTCTCCCCCAACAGCATTCAGAGTGCAGGGACTATGTCTTACCACACCTGTGTCCCCAGCACAGCCCTCAGCTGACACAGACTGGGCCTGCCCTGGGACTGCCCAGCTTCCCAGCCTGGCAAGGGCACTGGCCCAAAAAAGGCCTCAGGCATCAGCCCCACCGAGACTCTGTGGCTCTGCCCTGTGCCTCAGACAAAGGCCACGCTCACAAAGGGAACAGTGTGGTCACCTCTCCCAGAGCCGAGAACAAAGGGATGGCACGTGGGCATCGCCTTTGGCGGTGATGGCCACTCTGCACCAGGCTACACACACCTCATTGGTTGCCATGGCACATTTTAATTAAGCGTAAGGATTTCGTGGCTTGATAACAGAAAATGCATCTTCCTTTTGTTTGTCTGTGGTCTCTCTGGGAACAGACATGGGGGTGTGGAGCTTGGAGCTGATTCTTAGCAAAGGGGAGGGGTGGGCAGGCCCCTGGAGAAACACCCGTGGTTCAGGGGAGACTGCCCCTCCGACATGCTCCTGTGCTCTTGACCCTGGGACTAGTCTCCACTGTCAGGAGGGGTGTCCCCCAAGCTGTTCCCCAGGATGGGCTAAGGGGACAGGCCAGTGCTGGGCAGGCTGCCCTCCTCTCACCCCCTTTGTCCATAGTCTCTGCCTCCATCAGGATTCAAGACCAGGCCACAGCAGGGCACAGAAACAGAACAGCAATATGAGCAAATCCTGGCCACACACAATGGTGCATGCTTGTAATCCCAGCACTCTAAGAGGCTCAGGCGGGAGGATTACTTAAGGCCAGCAGTTCAAGATCAGCCCAGGCAACATAATGAGACCCAGTCTCTACAAAAAAAATAAAAATAAAATTAGCCAAGTGTGATGGTGCATGGTAGTAGTCCCAGCTACTCAGGAGGCTGAGGTGATAGGATCACCTACCTGAGCCCAGGAGGTCGAGGCTTCAGCAAGCAAGCTATGATCGTGCCATTGCATTCCAGCATGGGCAACAGAGTGAGACTCTATCTCAAAAAAAAAAAAAAAAAAAGGAAAAGGAAAGAAAACCCAAAGGGGCTCTGCCAACAGCAGGCACATGGCTAGTGTGCAGCTGGCCCCGATGTATGTGCACACGTTCACATGCGCTGCCGCGCCTCAGCCTCATCCTAACACCCACCCCTGAGCTGCTTTTAGCTTGAGCCAGCATGCACTCATATTAAGAGCCCGCAAAGTGAGGCCTCCCATCAGTACAGTTACACCTCATTTGCAACTTTTAATCGAGCAGAGGGAGCTGAGTAGGGACTAGCAGACCCATTCTGCAGATGTGGAATCTTTGGTTCATAAGGTTAAGAACTCACCCCACCAGGAGTTGAACCAGGATTTGAATCCAGACTTGTCTGACTCCAAAGATCGTGGTGTTCCCTCTCTCCTGGGGTGTCTGTTTGACATTCTTGGACACCTACTGTGTTCCGAGCACTCACTCAGACATGTATTAACATCTACTTTGCATTGAGCCCTTTGGAAGCTCTGAAGAGACATGGATGAGGACACCATTCAGGCTGATGGTGGAGGCCAGAGCTGCCCAATAGAAATAGAATGCCAGCCATATACATCATTCCAAATTTTCTGGAAGCCACATTAACTAAAGAAAAGAAACAGGTAAAATTAATTTTAATAAAAAATGTCTTTCACATACTATCCAAAATATCATTTCAACATGTTAATGAGATAATTTACATTCTTTTTCATATTAAGTCTTAGGAATCTGGGGACATATTTTACATTTACAATACATCTCAATTTGGACATCTCACCCTGTTTTATCCTATTGGATTAGAATTCTCAAGAAAAACAGAACCAAGAGGATATATCGATCCGTAACAGGGGATTTATTATGAGAATTGGCTCACATGGTTATGAAAGAAGCCCCCACAATATGCTGCCTGCAAGCTGGAGAACCCATGAAGCCAGTGTTGCGATTCAGCCTGGGTCTGAAGGCCTGAGACCAGGGACAGAGAGCCTGCTGGGGGTAAGCCTTGGAGTGTGAAGGCCTGAAAACGGAGCTCTGATGTCCATAGGCAGGAGAAGACGGATGTTCCATTTCAAAGAGAGAGCAAATTCGCCTGTCCTCTACCTTTTCATTCTAGTCTGATTGGCTAAAAGGATAGGCTACTGCCCACATACTTTGATGAGGGCAGATCTTCTTGACTCAGCTCACTGATTCAAATGCTAATCTCTTCTGGAAACACCCTTATAGATGCACCTGGCCAGGTGAGCATCCCTTAGTGATCAAGTTGACATATGAAATTAACCATCACACCTATCTTACCCCTGAGCTCCTAACTGCTGTGGCCCTTCCCATCCTTCCCACAGAGGATCTCCTTTTATTCTTACAATGAGGCAATTGAGCAGGCACGATTGCTCCTTACAGGTGAGGACACTGAGACCAGGCGTGGTTCCAGCTTTTCAGATGGCCCCCGACGGTCCTTGCCTCTGGATATTTGCATCCTTGTATAGTCCACTCTGTATCAGATAAGGCTGCCCTAGATAAGCAATGGTGCATCGTGGAAATGGTGGAGTGGGACTTCTCAGGCTGGGTCAGGAAAGCCATTGCTTTCACCTTGTTCTCTCTTGGGTCACTCACTATCCAGGAAGCCAGCTGCCATGTTGTGAGGATAGTCAAGCAGGCCTGTGAAGAGGTACCCCTCGTGAGAAACTGAGGCCTCCTGCCCACAGCCAGCACTAACTTGCCAGGCATGTGGGTGAGCTCCCTTGAAAGTGAATCTTCCAGCCCTGTTCAAACCTTAAGATGACTGGAGCCCCTGCTGAGAGCTTGACTGTAGCCTTATGAGAGACCGTGAATCAGAAGAACCCAGCTAATCTGAAGTTATGGGGAAACCCAACTCCATACTGGAAAATCCCAGGTTTTATCTGGGCATGGTCCCAAGGACCCCAGTCAAGCTGCCCTCACATACCCTACAAGCCTCCCCTGCTCCTCTGACTCTAGCTGACACCTCTTCCCTCAGACACTTGGCACTAAATTTCTTCATGACACGTTCATTTTCTTCAGTGTCCTCGAGGAATCATGATTTGGCCCATCTCAAGCCACATGCAAAGTGGAGAGGCAGAGGCCACCACTAAATGGGAGGAAAATGGTGCATCTCACCGTCCAGGTCTTCACTCCGGCAAACTCCTGGTCTTTCCTTTCAGCTCTCTCCTGGTGTTGTGTTGTCCTAGATCACTGCCAGAGAGCCAAGGCTCCTTATAATCCCACTCCTGTGGCCCACCTTGTATTCTGATGCAGCAGATGTAAGGAATAGCCCCATTACAGCCCCATGGAGGTTCCAGGGAGATGGGGTAGATGTGCATGACATGGGGAGGCTACTGCGAAGACAAACGCCCACCCCCATCCACTCCACTCGACTTTGAGTTTCCTCTGCTTTCAGGGTCTCTTGGTCCGTCACCTTGCAGGCTCCACAGTAACTCCAATTCCCCTGCCTTCAGTATCTCCCAGAAGAACCAGTTAGGTTGGACTGTTTTAAGTAGCCTTCCCCTTGGACTTCTCGGTACTGTGTAGAGTACTACTTCCAGAACATCCTACTCCACTGCCAGCCCCTGAGGACCAACCTAGGAGACCCCCAAGCTGAGAGGGATGGTGGGCAATGGCACCCTGAACTCCTCTTATCTCAGGTGTCAGAGACTGGCTGGAAGGATGGCACTATCACTAATGCTTCCATTTATTCAGCAAGAGGTCTTGAGGGCTCTCGAGGGCTCAGCTCAGGTGCAGAGCCGGCTCAGGGGACATACAGAAATGAGAGGATCGGGTGCCTCCTCGGCTGGTTGGCTGACCCCAGTGCAATGTGACGAGGCTGTGTGTGTTACAGGCATGCATGCAGATACCTAGGTTGGGGCATTTCTTGACTTTTTTAGTCTAGTGAATGCATCAGCTGTTTAAGATTTTACTTGGATGATGTGTTCTTCATTTTTTGCCACTTTTAACTGGTATTTCTCTGAGTCTACTCTGCACACTGAAGCCAGAATGAGCTTTTTGGAGCCCAAATTTGATCTCTCTCCTACCCTCAGAAAGGTTCCCACTGCTCTTAGGATGAAGACAAGACCTCAAAACATGGCCCTAACCCTCCTCCCCCTCCACATCTCACACCGCCCTCACTTCCCGCTCTCAGCTTCAACCCCACAGTCACTTGTACCTCCCCAGGGCCTCTGCTCGGGCATCCTCTCCCCTCTGTCTTCCTTTCCATCCTTTCAGTGTTTCCTCGGGGAAGCTCCCTCATAGCCTTTCCCAGGCCCTCAGTGCCTCACGTCTGTCATTTGTAGGAGCTTGTGTTCTTAGCCCAGCTGCAACTACGTGTCTCATTTATGGGGTTATTTACTTGTCTGCCTCTCCTATATCCCAAAAGGTCCATGAGAGCTGAATTTGCTCATCATGCTGTTTAAAGCTCCCCAAACGGTCCATGGTACATAACAGCTGCTCAATAAACATTTCTTAAATAAATGAATGAATTATAAATGCTAGACCTCAGGATCTGAGACTAAATTTCCTCTGACTCCACACCGTTGTATGAGTTCTCACATATAATGCCACTCTGTCAGCCTCCATCACCTCATTTTTTAAGGGGGTTGTTACTTTCTTCGTGGCCTGCCGAACAGGGCCACTGTGAGACTCACACAAGCTCAGGAGGGCCCTGCAGTGTGCTACGTAAGGACATGGACTTTGGTCTCTGAAGGATCGGAGTTTGAATCCCTGTCTAGCCCCTACCAGCTGTGCAGTGGTTATTCTGCTGGTGTTGCTAAAAATTGCACACTTCAATGTCAGTATTTATTTTTGCCTGAACACGTAAGATATTCCAACTTTCCCTTATTTGTGAATGTGAATCCTAACATCTTCATGAGTTCTTTGTGTCAATGTAACTTTGTCATACAGTAACTTCACACTCCTTGTAGCTCTAACATTTAAAACATGTTTTCCACTTTACAGAGAGTATTTTCACATTTATTCTCCCTGTGAAGACCTCTATCTCCCTTTCCCAAACTAGGAAACTGAGGCCCACAGAGGTAAACGGACATGCACAAGGTCACTCAACTGGGAAATGTCATAGCCACAACCCAAGTGCAAGTCACACCGCAAAGGGGAGCTGGTAATCCCCAACACAGGGTGGGTGGTGAAGGGGCTGTCAGGTGCAAAGCATAGTACCTGGGACGTAGTAGGGTCTCAGTAAAGGGCCACTGACTGCCCAAGTCAGGGACAGAGCCCAGAAAGGCAAGAGGGTGTTTCCGTGCTCACCACATCTCCCACGGTCCCAGGAGTGTCCAGGAAACCTGACACGTACTCTCTCATTACCTTTTTTTTTTTTTTTTGAGTTTCCCTTTGTCACCCACGCTGGAGTGCAGTGGTGTGATCTCAGCTTACTGCAACTTCTGCCTCCTGGGTTCAAGTGATTCTCCTGCCTCAGCCTCTCTACTTGAAGTTGGGATTACAGGCACCTGCCACCACGCCCAGCTGATTTTTGTATTTTTAGTAGAGAGGGAGTTTCACCATGTTGGCCAGGCTGTTCTCGAACTCCTGACCTCAGGTGATCCACCCACCTCAGCCTACCAAAGTGCTGGGATTAGAGGTATGAGCCACCGCACAAGCCTATTTACCTTCATTTAAAGTCTTGCCCTACAACCCTACTTGTTGACCCTACATTGCAAGTAAGTATGCTGCGGGCCCATTTACCAGTAAACTGTGGCTGCCCTGCCCTGCCCTGTCACCTTATGGGACCGTACTCCTGCAGGCCTCAGCCTCCACCAAGAAGAGGGGCCAGTTCCACTGATGAAGGCGAGGTCCATCCCAGTGCCTTGGTCACCACAGGACAGGCTGGGATCTCTAGCAGATCCAGAGAGGTTCTTAAACCAGAGAATCTGGGATCCTCAGCCTCTGTCCAGGCTGGATAACCTCTGTTGAGGGTCCCTTCCACAGAAAGAGATCCTAGTGAGAGGGGGGCACTTTGTGTCTTTTAGAATCCAGGATACCACGTGCACACAGCAGCCCCTGCTTGGCACCCAACGGGGCCCCATCCAAAGGGTGGGAGTGTCAGATGGCTCAATGTAATCATGAAGCTCATGAATGACTAAAGCGACTAGGGTGTTGTAACTCCAAAACAACCGGGTCCTTAGCACAGAAAGTGCTTGGTACATTCATCTTGCCTCCACGGTGACAGTCCCAGTCACACATCCTGACAACACCTCTGTCCAGGAAAATAATGGTTCATTATTTGTTGCAGCAGGTCATATGGAGACAAACTTTTACTCCACATTATGTAGTCAGAATTAGCCAAGAATGGCATCAGAAGGTGGCCGCCATCTTCACTCATCTAATGTCCCCCGTTTCCCTGTCACTCTTGTTGCTGGAAAAGCAGAGAGGAAGATGGGCTTTCAGCAGCTTCAACCAGAGATTGTCCCTGCTGAGAGCAAGGGTGCCCTCAGCATCTCTGAGCAAGAGTAAGTAACTGTGCTTCCCCAGACCCTCTCCTTTCCTACACCTGCTCTTCCTGGTTTAGAGTCTGCTTCAAGCAAAGATGTCTGTGAAGAAGGAGACAGTTCTTTGCCCAGTGATTAAAAGTGCTGTCTAAAATAAGAGGTGTCAATGAAGACATGGGGAAACTGGAATCCTCAGACATTGCTGGTGGGAATGTGAAATGGTGCAGTTCCTGTGAAAACAGCTTGGTAGCTCCTCAAAAAGTTAAACATAGAATTACCAAGTGACCCAGCAATTACATTTCTAGGTAATTGTCACCCAAGAGAACTGGAAGCGTCACTCAGACATTTGTACACCAGTGTTCATAGCAGCACTCATCGCAGTAGCCAAAAGGTAGAAACAGCCCAAGTGTCCATCAATAACTGCATGGATGAACAAAATGGATAGTCAAAATCCATGCAGTGGAATATTATTCAGGCTTAGAAAGAAATGCAATTCTGATTATGTGCTACAACATGGATAAATGTTGAAAACATACTAAATGAAAGAAGCCAGATCTAAAAGGCCCAATATTATACAATTTCACCTACATGAGGCCTCCGGAATAGGCAAATTCATAAAGACAGAAAGTAAAATAAAGACTGGGGAGAGGAGGGAATGTGAAGTTATTGCATAATGGGTACTGGGTTTCTGTATGGGGTGAAGAAAAGTTCTGGACATGGATGGTAGTGATGGTTGCATGACACTGTGAATGTGCTTCACGCACTGAATTGTACACTTGGAAATGGGTAAGAGGGTTAAAAAAGAAAAAGAAAACATATGAAGAAAAAAGGAAGAAAAAAAGAAAAAGAGGTGTTGTCTATATGCAGATGGCCCTTTCCTTCGTTTCTTTGTTGATTCGACAGATGTTCACTGGGAATCAGCCAGGACAGGCCCCGTGCTGAGCTGGGCTGAGACGAGGTGTAGGAAAAGTGCTCTCTGTCCATGAGCAGCTCACCTTCATGTGGATCCTGAGTACAGACATTTAATCACAATCCCAGTGCAGGAAGATCACAGAGATGAGGTCGGAGGAACAAAAATCGAGGTTCTGGGGAGGAAGCAAGCAGTGTGTTAATCCAGCTCCCACCTCAATACCCTCCCTAGGTGTTGGGGGTTGAAGGTGGTAGTGTGGCAAGTTTACCCAGGTACTCAGGGAGGATACATGGAGTAAGAAAATAGGTGAGGTAGGTGAGCAAGAGGGGCTGGGCAAGCCTAGAGTGACAAGACCAATTCCACCTTCTCACCCCAACCTTAACCCTTCTTCACCCGCCCTGTCAAAGATAACAGAGTTGACTAGGTGTGGTGGCTCATGCCTGCAATCCCAACACTTTGCAAGGCCGATAAATGGCGATCACTTGAGCTCAGGAGTTCAAGACCAGCCTGGGCAACATGGCAAAATCCTGTCTCTATAAAAAGTATAAAATTAGCCAGACGTTAACAGCACGCCACTGTAGTCCCAATTACTTGGGAGACTGAGGTGGGCGAGTTGCTTGAGCCTGGGAAGTAGAGGCTGTAAGGAGCCATGATCACACCAGCCTGAGGGATAGAGCAAGACCCTGCCTGAAAAAAATAAATAAATAACAGAGTTCTGTGAGCAGCATAAATTTTATTAATGAATAACAATGGCAAGAAGAAGACAAAGCAAAGCTAACTGTTACTGAGTGCTTCTTACAGCCCAAGCTCTGTGAGTTCTACTTGCATTTTCTTGTCTAATACCCACCATAGCCCAGGGAGATATCTGCAATTATTACATCATTTTACAAAAGAAAAAACAATTCTGAGATGAAAATGTGTCCAAGGTCCCACTGCTGGAAAAATGTTTGCCAGATGGAGACTTTGTGCAGAAAATCTTTTTCTTTCATTTTCTTCTCAAAACAAATAGGGAATATGCCTGGGGGTGAAACATGTAGGTAATGGTGGTACTTTCTCAAACCCTAAACCTTCCCATGTGATGGCTTTGGTGCTAACCTCCCAGACCCCTAGCCAGGAATGTGAAGTACATTTATTGCCTTGGATTATCTGTAGACTTAGGTCTTTATTTGCGGCCTCTGCCCTGGGATGCGGGTCAAGGGGACTGAGAAAGAGCTCTGGACACTCAGTCTTCTGTGGCCATCCTTCTGCAGCTCTTGCTCCCTCCCAGGAGAAGTGGAAGGTGCAGACCCTGGAAGACAACACTGATACAAATCCCTCACATCGGCTTCAGAATATACAAGGCATTGGGGGCATGCATTCATTTATCCCCCTCTAGAACCTGGGAGAGTAAAACATCTCATCCCCATTTCCCGGATGAAGAGCTGCGGCTCAGAGAAGTGAAATAACTTGTCTTAGAGTCCCAGAGGGAATACAGAAGTGGCTACGTAATTTGCAGGGCCAGGGCAACATGAAAATGCAGCGTCTTTGTTCAAAAGTTACTAAGGATTGGAGACACTAGAGCACTGAACCACACGTGGAGCCCTTCTCAGCCCAGAAACACGTTGCAGGCCCAGGAAGTCAGCCCTGGAGCTAGGACCTGAGCCCTGACTTCTGAGGGGGTTTAGAGCATGTGCCAGCACCCCACAGCTGCCTCTTCCTAAACACAGCCACCCCCTGGCCCCTGGCCTGCAGCCCCCAGAGTGGGGAGGGGGTCTCCAAAGCAAGACAGCAGACTGAAGCGCCTCCACAGAGCCTGACCACAGGCTCCAGCAGGGTCCCCATGTTGCTGATCACATTAGCTGAATTCAATTGTGATGCCCTCTAATTACAATCCTTTTCTAGGAACAAGAGGGCCAAACTGAATTAGGAGGGGGAAACAGTCCGTACGTTCATTCAGAAAAAAAAAAAATTGGAATAAAGGCAAAATTAGATTTTACTCCATGGGTCTTGGATTTAGAAGCCAGAGGACAGAGTTGAATCTTGCCTCTGACACTTCAACTTACATGAGACGGAGAACAAAGACGTCTCTCTCAGCCTTGGTTTCCTTATCTATGAAATGGGAGTAAAATAACTATTTTTGGAGTTTCTGTGAAGATTAGGTTAGACAATGCACTGGTAATCTTCTGGGGAAGGTTCTCAAAAAAACACATCCTCCATTTAATTTCAGGGAGTTTCATGGTACCCTGAAGTGTAAGCACAGTATCCCTGGAAATGGCTGGACGTAGAGTTAAGAAACACTCAAATAAGGAATTAAAACATTTTTGGTAATTTTGTGGAATTTCAAACCACCATACTATGAATACATTGCATTAGAAAGGCTTTGTTAAAATACAGACTTAACAAACAAGCCGGCGGACCTGTGCATTATTTTATTCTGCTCTAGCATGAATATTTCATAAATTACATGCAATTATTAACAACATCAACACTAGCAAATTAATTACTGTCAATTCATATTAATAAAATTGCATTTTGTAATAAATAAAGTTAGTTTACTGTGCCCCATCAGTCTCAGAGGTATTCACATTTGTCAATTGTCCTCTACTTCAGGCTAAAACAAAAGTAATCAAATAACTAATTATTGTACAAAATGTATCACCGCTTGCACGTCAATGAAAACTCACAGTTATTTATAACCCTCACCACTGAATATTCAAATCATTGTTTATTCTTATGCTAAGAGGAATTTTCCAGCCCTCTCCTTTTTACTGACTCCCTCGGTCTCTGCCCTCCACCACCTGAAGAACAGCATATGGCCCCTCAGCCATGGTGAAGATGTCTCAGCAGCGAGAGAGTGAGAGGCTCACAGAGGCAAACAGGAACTCAAGCAGAAACTCCAGAGGTTTGCAGAATCTGCCATGGGCCTTCCCATCGCCAGTGGCCAGTTGCCCCATTTCTGGAATTCCGTGCCACATAGGCTCCCCGCCTTCCATTTTTCATTCTTACAACTAAAAACTGTCTTCTTCAATAAAGGCTCCAGAGTTGTAGCCTGGGATTACAACACACATTCTGCCTCCCTGTGTTCATTTCAAAACCTGGGGGAGTTGACTTACCAAACTGAAATCAAAATCACTGCAATGAAAATTATCTAGAGATCCCATTGCATGCAGAGCTAAATCGCACATTCTTGATTTCCTTTGATGCTCACTCACAATAATCTAGTGTGTTTCATTTACAGGTGGAGAAACGAGTTCCACAAGATCAGGTGACTTCAGGAAGGAAGAAGGACAGCTAAGACCAGAGCCTGCTCTGCCAATCTCACCTCCTGTGAGGTGTCCACCGAGCATCCCCGAGGCTCTGGAAAGGTAGCGATAAACAAATGGAGGCTTGCGTCTGCTCAGCCAGTTGTCGGCCTCCTCCCTGCCCATGCTCAGGCCTGGCCAGGCAAACACAAGACCTCAGATTCAACCAGTCCCACATGGGTCAGAGGTGCCTTATACGCTCAACATTTAACCTGCTGTTTAAAAAATATGTCAGCACCCATTTTGCCCAGAGGGGGAAATTCTTTTCTAAGATTTGAACTGATGTTTATCAAGCTGATAGCAAGTCAACTGTTCACAAAGTGGGCCTCATTGGCAGAGTTTCTGCCTCAATGCAGGATTCTCAGAACATGACTTGGAGCCTGTATTCATTTCCTAGGGCTGACGTAACAAATCGTCCCCAACTTGAGGGGTTCAGACAATAGGAATGTGTTCCCTTGCATTTCTGGAGGTCAGAAGCCTGCCCCTTCCAGAGCCTCCAGAGAAGGATCTGTTCCTTGCCTATTTCAGCTTCTGATAGCCATTCCTTGGCTTGTGGCAGCGTCACTCCAATCTCTGCCTCCACAGGCAAATGACCAACTTCCATCTATGTCTGTTTCTGTACGAAGCTCCCCTCTTCTTATAAGGATACCCAGTTACATTGAATTTATGGCCCACCTTATTCCAGCATGACCTCATCTTAACTTGATTACATCTGCAAAAACTCTATTTCCAAAAAAGGTTACATTCATGGATTCCAGATGGACAGGAATTTTGAGAGGGGACACTATTCAACCCAGTATAGAGTGCACTTCTTGATTTAACAGGGAAGCATTTGATACCACTAGACACAGACGCTGCCCATGCCAGGAGCATGCCCCTTGTAGGTTCCCAGGCTGGGCACCAGAGTCACCCTAAGAGCATGTAGCTAACACATTCCCAGACTCCATCTTGGCAGTTCTGATGGAGAAGATCAAGGGGGAGCCCAGGAATCTTTGTTTAAAGTCTGTCCACATGATTCTCATAGGTAGCAGCCAGGTTTGAGAATCTCTCACGTAGAAAGGCTAATAATCATCATTGTAATGATAACAAGAGCAGCCAGTGTCGGTGAGCCATGCACAGAGCTCAGTGCCTCACATGCCCACTCAGTCTGTCCTCACTCAGCATCTGTCAGTGAGACTGTGGCATCAGTTATACTCAGTTGACAGAAGAGAAAATGGAGGAGAGGGCAGGGAGGCTCTGTGCCATGCTCAAGGCCGCATGCTGCTAAGAGGGAAGCCTGGGCTAGAAGCTTCCACTGACTGCTTCACTACACACTCAGCCATGGGGCAAGCAGCAAGTGCAGGTTCCATCCCAGGGACTCACTGTGCCAACTTCATCCACAGCACAGTTCATGCTCCCCTGTGGCCTGAGGAGAGGGCTGGGATTCCAAAAGCGATTTCCCTCAATTCAGTCTCTGTTCACATCATTCCTCCATGGGAGATGCTGTGTGCTAGGACCAACGTGGAAAAGAGGACAGGTATGACTGAGAGAGGGCCCTGTGCCTTTTATGTGGTCACAGCAAAGCATAGGCCTGTGGGTCCATGGGGGATGCAGAGGACCCTTCCCACTAGGGCAGTCACCAAAGCTGTGTCTGAGATGAGCCCAACAGGCCAATGGGACTGGCACATCATGGATCCTCCCCATTCGTATTTGATGAATAAATGAATAAAGTTGAATGAATGAATGGCAGGGGAAGTAAGAAAGGGAAAGTATGCTGGGCGGAGAAACCTGTACAAACAGAGGCACAAGTACAGGAGATCCTGGGATGAGTTAGGGACCAGTGGCTGGAATGCGGCGCACGTACATCCAGGCAAGCAGTAGAAGGCGCTGTAGTGATAATAACAACAACAGTAATACCAGCAGTTCACATTACCAGCAGTTAAGTCGCAAGCTCTGTGCCTTACCTGTATCTTATTTTACATGACGAGGTATTATTATGATGCTCATTTTTAAGATGAGAAAACTGGCTCAAAAAAAGTAAGCAACTTGCGCAAGATCACGGAATCTGTGAATGCCACATCTAAGACTCAGACCCGTATCCATCTGACTCTGGGCCCACCTCTGGTCTACGCTGGGATTCAGAGTTTACACTGTGGTGTGGTCAGCATGGAGCTCCTGCAGCGTGCTGAGCTGAGAAGGCACGCACCTGGAGCTATGCCTATGGAGGACCCATTAGGAAGCAGACATGATCCTCCTTGGTGATCCCAAGTGAAAAAGTGAAGTGACCAACATAACTATGCCATAACAGAAGTATCCCAAACAGCAGTTCCTTAAAATAAAAACTCCAGCTGGGAGGTTTTTATTGCAGGCTAATTATACAAGTGAGAAAGACTTTTCATTTTGGTAAACATTCCCCGTTCCCAAACATAAAGAAAGCAGGTCACATCAATCTCTTACCATTTATCTGAAAAGGACGGTATTATTTTCAGAGCACTGCTGTTGATTTCAAACATGCAAACAAACAAAAAAGCATCCAGTTGCTCTCAAGAAAAGGAAAATATTAGGCCACCCATGACTCAAGGGCAACTGAGGGCTGCAGTGAAGGGCCCCGGTTCCCTCATACCTGAAACACTGACCCTGTGTGGACAGGGCATCTCAGTTCCCTCACACCTGAAACACTGAGCCTGTGTGGATGTGGCACTGGTGGCGTCTCCCTACTTTCCAGGCCTAGAAGTTTAGTAGACCCCAAACAGAAACCATAAGGCCATCAGCAAGACAGGAGATGGGGTCACCTGGACCCCTGGGAACCAGCATCTTTATAAGGGATGATAGAGCAGGTAGGGGGGCACAAAATGACAACAACTTTAAATCTGGCTACTTTGCTATAACCCCAA
Source organism: Cacajao melanocephalus (assembly GCA_963573385.1). Lineage (NCBI taxonomy): Eukaryota > Metazoa > Chordata > Mammalia > Primates > Pitheciidae > Cacajao > Cacajao melanocephalus. Next base: position 63,768 of record CAUYLG010027405.1, on the reverse strand, counting down.
CACATGGTTCTTTTGCTAATGGATATGAAGACCCTTCAAGTTTCTAAAGACTGGAGATCCTCTGCTGCAAATCATGCAGTTTACACAGGAGGGAGCTAAAGCTCAAAAAGGTTGTCTCACCCAAAGCACACAGCCAGGTGGGAGGAAATGGAGTCTACCTACAACTCCAGCCCCCGGGCTCGCAGGCCAAGGCTCTCTTTTCCTCTTTCCATCTCATTTGGTTGCTTCTTCCAAAGAAATATTCATTCCGCACAAACAAAAATAAAAATGGCAGAAGTGTGCACTTGCACAAACACACACACAAACATACAATTCTTGAAATTGGTAAAAATAATTAAATCCAGAAAACCAAAGTTCAGCATGACATTGTCCTCAATTAAATGATGCTCTTCCCATATTCTTCTTTCCTTAAATTCGCTTTTTAACTATTTTAACTATATTAACTCTGAATTTCTTGTATTTTAATACTTGGTGTCACCATCTTCATGTGATTCAGATTTAGTTGCTTTGCACCTAATTAAAGCATTGCACAAAAATAAGTAATCTGATATCCAAAGGAGGAGTGAGAGAAGACCAGAGAGGAGAGGGGCCATACTGCTTAACTTTATGATAATTACCTGAACACAAAGACGCTTATAAGAACATTCGATGCTGGATATCATCCAGAAAAATTAAACCTATGTTGCTGCTTCAAGACATCTGAATACTAGGAATTGGCAGAAAAAAAAAATCTGTTCTATGAATAATAGCCTCTACAGTCCCAGAGGACAGAAGTACATGAATTGAAAAAGAGAGAGAGAGAGAAAAGAAAAAAAAGAAAAAGAAAGAAAGAAAAAGAAAAAATGGAGTCTTGAGCCTTTTCCAAAATGGTGCTAATGCGCCGCTGAAACTTAATTTTATAATTTACTGGCAGTCAAGATGGCAGGAAATAAAATAATTTGCTATATTCTGCACAACAAACCCTGCTTTTCCTGGGAAGGGGTAATTATCCCCATGGAAAAAAAAAAAAGAAAAAAATACGCCATCTCATATTAAGCTAAAGTCTCATCAAGAAGAGAAAAAGTGCCTCATTACACGTAATTACCAGGGAATTAGAAACATCATTTAACTAAATGAGCGAATAATGCTCAGGATATTGAAGAAACTTGCCTGCACTTCTGCAAAGCACTCTAAGTCCCATTACAAAAATTGCCCCTGTTTAATGGAATAATTTTAGGCCTTGTCTGCCTTGCTTTAAAAATAAAGAGCCTCCGAGAGGCAGAAAGAGGCTGAAACTGCCATAAACAAGTGTTGAAAGGGACTGAAGGGAAGGCGCTGTCTCTCTTGGAGACCAAGACTCAGAATGACTCATAATCCACCGTAATCATGAAAATTAAACCTGAGGACTTGAAAAAAGGATTACCCTCTTTTTAATTGTACTTCCTGAAGACTGCGATGTACTTGTGAGTTTGTATTAGGGATAACAGATGAAAGATTTTCAAGTTCGGGTACGGCTTCCCTGCTCCAATACAAAAACAGTTATAGCCATTCAATGTTCTCTTAAAAAAATAAAATTATAACGTACCTGCAGATTGATGTTTATTGTGTCTTAATGCAATGATTTTCTAGTTATTCAAAAGCTTCCAGGCTTGAGTTAGGATCCCCCTCCCCCTTCTCCCTTTGCTTTTAATATTTGTCAAGATTTAGCATAGAAGTGATAAATTTAATATAACCATCTCACCTTTCAGCAATGCCAATCTTTCTTCACCCAGGGAACCAGAAGAGGAAAATATATTGATACTGGTCACTCCATCTTAGTTTGACTTCAGAGCAAGTAAAATTCAGAAAGGAATTGGTATTGGTCAGATTCTTAGCAGAAGGCCAAAGGAGGCTCTCAAGAGGCCACTTTAAAGAAGAAATGAGTCAGGGAAGGGACTGCAGCGTCATCCTGAGAGATCCTGCCCTGAGACCCAACAAAGAGACACCAATCCTCGCCATTGCACGAGGACCAGGGTCTTCCCTGGAACAGGTACAGCCAGAACCACAAAAAGTGCCATTCCCTCAGCCATGGACTTCACCATTAACAGCAACACCCCTTTTCAGCAATAAGGAAGCCAAAACCAGCCAACACCTCAGAGCTCCCTGTTCAAGTCCTCTGCGGCCAAATCCAGATTCACATATGCCAATCACAGTAACCTCTTAGCAGGGCAGGAATGACATTCCTACTTACCACACCATGTCTGAATTCTCCATCCCCTCACAGAGTTTCTGTGGTCTAAATGCATCCCTTCCTGGTCCAGTACATGTAAATGATAGTAAGAAGAGAAGATGACAACATGCCAGCACCATAGTGTGCTCATCACAAACACCTGCCCTTGGGATGGTTGGGGATAGTGGGCAGAGAAGGCAGGAGAGCTGGGGCAGGAGACGGCTGAGCTTGATCTATTGCTCTGTCCCCCTGGGCCCTTGGACATGTCCCTCAGAACCACTTTCAAGTTCTAGGTTGCTACACCCAAGAAATAAAAAAAAATAATGAAAGGCAATTATGAGAACAGCTTCACATAGATAAAGCCCTGGAAAAAGAAACCACATTTAAGACTGATAATGGGCAAAGTGCCCTGGGCATTTTAGGTCCCCTCATTTAACTCCAAGATGGAACTTGGCACTAATGAAGTGTTCGGGTGAGAGAAAACAGAGGAAGCCAACATCCTATCCCAAGTAAATAGGAAAAACAGCACACAGTATTATATCATTTCATGATGAGTCAGGTTAACTGACTTGCCTGCTAAGATCACACAGTTAATAAGGGAAACTGAATCAGAACACAGATCCGCCTGCTTCCAGAACTACTTCCCTGGGCCACACAATGCTGTCCCCTCCAGTGAGTATAAACAAGGAGCGTTAGTAATACCATTCACCATACTATAGCATCCCAATGTATTTCAAAGAGCTTTGGCACATGTTCTCACCAATGAGGTAGATAAGGATGGCGCAATCTCCATTTCATGCCAAACTTGAAATGATCAGGACAAAGTCATCCCGCCACCAGCTGCCAAGACCAGTAATACTTTCTCCTGACCTGATGTTCATACTGGTACTGAGAGTAGAACAAATTCTGAAAGAAGATCATCTGGGCAAGATTTGCAAACACAATCAGTGTTTGTTTTCTCAGTGTAAGCCATAGCAAGACACTGTAAATATTGAGCCACTACTTTTATTTTCTAATTGTTTCCAGTCAGATCATTTATCTTGTGACATTAGTAAAGCAAAAATTTTTAAACATGTGAGTTAACCAGTCAAGTTGACCCAGTAAGCTCACATTGATCACTCTCTGCTCCAAGCATGACAGCAATGAAAGCTAAATCATAAGAGAAAACAAAAAAGAGACTCCAAAGCAAAAAATAAACATTTCTGTGGACTTAAATAGCTGATCTCTGGGGTCAGAAGCAGGAAGCAGTGGCAGGGAATTTGCCACTACAGCTGTAGTCCCAGCTACTCCAGAGGCTGAGGTTGGGGGGATTGCCTGAGTCCAGGAGGCTGAGGCTGCAGTGAGCTATGATCTTACCATTGCATTTCAGCCTGAACAGCAGAGCAAGACCCTGTCTCAATAAATAAAGCCTGAAGATCAAAATTGTAAGTTAGCCCTCAAAATCAAAATTGAAATATATCTTACCCTAAATGAAATTAATTTTATAGTTCCATGTACCAAAGCCTTCTTTTATGTTTAAAATATTCAAGGAGGTAAATGAATGCATAAATTCATTAAAAACAAGTCAAGAGGCTGGGCACAGTGGCTCACACCTGTAATCCCAGCACTTTAGGAGGCTGAGGCAGGTGGATCACCTGAGGTGGGGAGTTTGCGACCAGCCTGACCAACATGGAGAAACCCCGTCTTTACTGAAAATACAAAATTAGCCATATTTTATGTGTCAACTTGCTGGGCCAGGATACCTAGACATTTGGAAATTATTTTAGATGTTTCTGTGAGGGTGTTTTTCATGAGATTTACATTTAAATTGACTTTTAGTAAAGCAGATTGCTCTCCATAACATGGGTTGAGCTCATCCAATCTGCTGAAGACCTGAACAGAACAAAGGGCTGACCTTCCCCAAGCAAGAGAGAATTCTGCCAGCGGATTGCCTTCAGACTTCATTTGCAACATTGGCCATTCCTTGTTTACCACCAGACTGCATCTGGATTTGAACTGCAACTCTTCCCTGAATCTCCAACCTCCCCTTATCAGATTTTAGACTTGCCAAGCCTCCGTGTTGCATGAGCTAATTCCTTACAATAAATATCTTTATACATATATATACATATCTTTATACATGTATATACACATATGTATGTATGTGTATACATAACTATGTGTATGTAGGTATATGCACATACACATTATTTTATTGATTCTGCTTCTTGGGCAAACCCTAATTAATACACAGAGGGAAAGAAAGCTTCTAAAGGAATAGTTAGGCTCACAGCAGACTTCTCAACAGGAAGTACAGATGTACAAAAAGTATACAGAGAGAAAATTAACTGTTAACCTAGAATTTCATATCCAGCTAAACTATCTTTTGAGAGTGAGGCCAATATAAACACATTATCTGAAATACGAAGGCATACTCAGATTCTCATTACAAAACAAAAAATTACTAAAGGATATATTTCAGCAAGAAAAAAAGTAACTCAAAAATAAAAAGCAATTATTGGCAGATATATATACACACACATACACACATAGTATATTAATATAAGTAATTAAATTAACTGCTGAACTATAAAAATAACTAACTTTGCTATTTTAAAATTGAAGAAAAATAAAACTATAAATAGCAATTGTAAGATAGTTAAAGGGAATGTTCCATGAGTAGGTAACATGTGAGAAATGACTGTTACTGTTGAAAAGAAGCTAGAATTATTTAATTACTATAGAGTTTGATGGAAAATATATAGTTAATTATGAGGGATAATACTTTAAAGATAACTATGAATCTACAGCTTTCAAGCCAGAAGTGAGGTGGGGAAGAGCGGAGAAATAGGAAAAACTATCAATCCAACAAAAGGCAGAGGAGGGAAAAAGAGAACACAAAAGCATTATAAGCAAAAATACCCAAATAAGGCAGCAGAACTGAAGAAATAAACTCATATACATCACTAACAACAAAGAAATCTAAATGGATTAAATCCACCTATTTAAAGACTGAAATTATAATATTGCATTTGCATTTTTAATCTAGCTATATAATGCTTAAAATAGACACATCTGGCCAGGCACAGTGGCTCACACCTGTAATCCCAGCACTTTAGGAGGCCAAGGCGGGCAGATCACTTGAGGTCAGGAGTTCGAGACCAGCCTAGCCAACATGGTGAAACCCTGTCTCTACTAAAAATACAAAAACTAGCCAGGCATGGTGGCACATGCCTGTAACCCCAGCTACTAGGGAGGCTGAGGCAGGAGAATCACTTGAACCCGGAAGGTGGAGGTTGCAGTGAGCCAAGCTCACGCCACTGCACTCCAGCCTGGGCAACAGAGTGAGACTCTGTCTCAAAAAAAAAAAGACATACCTAAAACCCACAAGAAAGACTGAAAATAATAAAACATAAATATATATCACATGCAAATATTAACCAAAATAAAGCTCACAGAATATCACATCAGACAAAATTTAAAGCAAAAGGTATTAATAGGGATGAAGAGGCATACTTTATAATAATAAACGAAAAAAATCCACATAAAGGATATAATAATCATTAATAATCATAAACTTGTATGCAACTAAAAACACAGCCTCAAAATAATATAATTCATTAAATACATTAAAAATATATAAAGCAAAATAAGTTACAAATTACATAAAGCTAAAACAGAATTTAAAGCAGAAACTGACAAATCAACATAGTGAGAGATCTTAATGTATCAGAAAATTGATAGATAATGTAGGTCAAAATTTACTAACAACGCAAAATAAATGAACAACGCAATTAACAATCTAATGAATCTAAAAATTCAACATTGTACCTAACAAATAGAAAAAATTATTTGCAGATGCATTATAAGCCATTTATAAAGACTAATTGTGTTACAATGGAAAACTTAACAAATCACAAAAATTGGTATCATTCAGATGACTTTGACTACATTGCCATTAAGTCATAAATGAGCAATAAAAAAAATAGCCCATGTTTGTAAACTTAAAAACATACATCTTAGTAATTTATGGTAAAAGAGGAAATCTCCATAAGTATGTAGAACCAAACGATTATGAAATATCTTATGTCAAAACTTTTGAGATGGGCCAGGCATGGTAATCCCAGCACTTTGGGAGGGCTAACAGGGGAGGATTGTTTGGGCTCAGGAGTTTGAGACCAGGCTGGACAACATAGTGAGACCTTGTAACTAACTACAGATTTTTTTTAAAAAATTTTTTTAATTAAACAGGCATGGTGATGTGCACCTGTAATCCGAGCTATTCAGGAGGCTGAGGCGGGAAGATCACTTGAGCCCAATAGTTGGAGGCTACAGTGAGCAATGATCACACCACTGGACTCTCTCTTCGGTGACAGAGCAAGACCCTGTCACTTAAAAAAGTGTGAGACATAGTAAAGGGTGTATTTAAAAGTAAATTTGTAACTTTATATGAATTTTATTTTTAAATGAGAAAGATTGAGAATTAGTAAGTATTGTATCCAGTTTAAGAAGTCAGAAAGAGAAAAGAAAAATAAACCTAAAGAAAGTGGAAAAATCAGAAAGACAAGCAAGAATCCAGCAAGAATAAGAAAGGATATTCTTTTTTCCCTCTGCTACATTTCTAGAAGCCATATTTTGCTTGCTCTGGGGTATGACTGGGTGGCTTCAGGTGGATATGAAATCAGTCAAACCTTGGTCATGAGGCTGTACCTCCAGAGCATAATAATGCAAACCCAAGAGGCTCCCTCACTTTTTTTTTAAAGGAAGCCAGTGTTTATTCAGACAGTGTGCTAAACACTTTGCTAAGATATGTGGGTTAAAATGTACATAAAACTTATTATTTTAACTATCTTTAAGTGTACATTTCAGTGGCATTAAGTACATTCACATAGTTATGCAACCATCATCACCATCCATCACAACTTTTTCATCTTCCCAAACTGAAATTCTGTACTCATTAAGCAATAACTCCCCAAATCCACCCTTTTTCCAGCTTCTGGCAACCACCGTTTTAGTCTCCGTCTCTATGAATTTGATTACTCTAGACACTTCACATAAGTGGAATCATACAGTATTTGTCTTTTCACATCTAGCTCATTTCACTAAGCCTAATGTTCTGAGTGGTTCATCCATGTTGTAGCATATGTCAGAATTTCCCTTCGCTTAAGGCTAATATTCCATTGTGTGTATACACCATATTTTCTTTATTCATTCATCCATCGATGGGCACTTGAGTTGTTTCTATCTCTTTGCTATTGTGAATAATGCTATATGAAAATGAGAGTACAAGTATCTCTTCAAGTCCCTGCTCTCAATTCTTTTCGGAATATACCCAGAGGCAGAATTGCTGGATCATATGGTAATTCTATGTTTAATTTTTTGAGAAACCATTACACTGCTTTACGTAGAGACTGCACCATTTTACATTCCTGCTAGCAGTGCGCAAGAGTTCCAATCTCTCCACATCCTTGCCTACTCTTGCTATTTTCTGGAATTTTAATAACAGCTAACCTAATGGGTGTGAGGTGGCATCTCACTGCAGTCGCAAGGACTTTATTAGCAGTAGACAACACTGCAGGCATCCTCAGAGGTGGGCTTCCACTCCCACATTAGCAGTGAGAGTTTAGAACTCAATTTATGTTTTGAAAGAGACTGGAGAATAAAATGGAAATTAGGAAGATGTAGTTACACAATGCACCGCCTGAAATAAAAGTTCTTTCCCATTAGGAAGAGAATATTAGATTTAATAACTGCCCTAAGAATCTAATGTTACAGAATAACATGACATTACTATAGCCCAAAAGAAAAAAGATAGAAATTTTTGTTTATTTTTTGGCTTCTTTGGTCAAAGACCAAAGAAATACAAACACATACATGTATACATCGTTGTTTCCTGACTTTTTAATGATCGCCATTCTAACTGGTGTGAGATGGTATCTCGTTGTGGTTTTGATTTGCATTTCCCTAATGACCAGTGATGATGAGCTTTTTTTCATGTTTGTTGACCACACACATATATATATAATATATATACACGTATGTATATATACTTCTTTTGAAAATATATACATATAAAGTATATACACTCCTTTCAAAGATATATATATATGCCATATATTTTTGAAAACAAATAATGGCTAGTATTATATGCAAATTAATATATATTTATATTTATATATAATATTAGCCATAATATTTTTAAAATACACTCAATAATTAGCATGTGTTATCACTATATGCCAGGCACTGGATTAAATATGTTACACACATTTTTATTTAATCCTCCTAACAATAGTTCGGGTGTTCTTTAACAAATGAGGCAGTTGGAGCCTAGGACCTAGGAAATTTGGCCAGGATCACATACCTAATCACTGGAAAAGCCAAGATTCAAGCCATGGGCAGATTTGAAATTTTCCATTCTATAAGTCATATGACTTTAAGATTTTTTTGTGTTGCTTCAATTTTCTTTCTTGTAAAACTTCAGTGCAAGCTCCATTTTGCTCACTCAGACGGCACCCATACCCTTCAGAAAATGGGAGCTTCCCTGAAGAGGATCTTCATCAGCCATGCTGCAGTTATCACATGAACTTGTTGCTTCCTAGTTATTGACAAAATTCTTCTTCCAGTGAGGACCATGCAGAGCACATACCCACCTGATCTTCTTTGAACTGTGGCATACATTAAATGCTAAAGATATAAGATTGGATTGTCTTACAACTCACCAGAAAATTGGGTAGGCTTGGTACCTCCAAAAATAAAGCTCCCAATTTTTAAATGAAATAGCATATATCTGGTGATTAATAGCCAATTAAATTCTTTTATTATCATACTTTAAGTTCTGGGGTGCATGTGCAGAACGTGCAGGTTGTTACATAGGTATACATGTGCCATGGTGATTTGCTGCACCTATCAACATGTCATCTACATTAGGTAGTTCTCCTAATGCTATCCCTCCCCTAGCCCCCCACCCCCTCAAAGCCCCTGGTGTGTGATGTTCCCCTGTGTCCACGTGTTCTCATTGTTCAACTCCCACTTATGAGTGACAACATGTGTTTGGTTTTCTGTTCCTGTGTTAGTTTGCTGAGAATGATGGTTTCCAGCTTCATCCATGTCCCTGCAAAGGACATGAACTCATCCTTTTTTTATGGCTTCATAGTATTCCATAGTGTATATGTGCCACATTTTCTTTATCCAGTCTAACATTGATGGGCATTTGGGTTGGTTCCAAATCTTTGCTATTGTGAGCAGTGCCGCAATAAACATGTGTGCATGTGTCTTTATAATAGAATGATTTATAATCCTTTGGATAGATACCCAGTAATGGGATTGCTGGGTCAAATGGAATTTCTATTTCTAGATCCTTGAGGAATTGCCACACTGTCTTCCACAATGGTTGAACTAATTTACACTCCCACCAACTGTGTAAAAGTGTTCCTATTTATCCACATCCTCTACAGCATCTGTTGTTTCCTGACTTTTTAATAAATGCCATTCTAACTGGTGAGAGATGGTATCTCATCGTGGTTTTGATTTGCATTTCTCTAATGACCAGTGATGATAAGCATTTTTTCATATGTTTGTTGACTACACAAATGTCTTCTTTTGAAAAGTGTCTGTTCAGCTCCTTTGCCCATTTTTTGATTGGGTTATTTTTTTTCTTGTAAATTTGTTTATTTCTTTATAGAGTCTGGTTATTAGCCCTTTGTCAGATGGATAGATTGCAAAAATTTTCTCCTATTCTGTAGGTTGCCTGTTCACTCTGATGATAGTTTCGTTTGCTGTGCAGAAGCTCTTTAGTTTAATTAGATCCCATTTGTCAATTTTTAGCCAAGTGATTTTTAACTACAATGCAGAACAGAACAAAAAAGCCCTACAAGTGATCCTGCAGAATTATACCTCAGTTCTACAGGATCTGCATACCCAACAAAGGGTATATTTCCCAACAAAGGGTATGTTTCTGCATACCCAACAAAGTTAGGTATGCAGGATGTGTATTAGAAAATATAGCCTAGATGCCATTGCAAAACATATCCCTAGACCAAGTCTCAGTGGAAGCAAGACCTCCATTGCTCAGGGGCCTCATGGTCTCTGCTCCTCAATGCACACCTCTGCTCCCTTCTCAACTTTCTCATCTGCTTGCAAATGGACCAGATGTGGCTTCCCCAGCCCCCAAATCCACAGGACCCTCCAACTAGCTGCAAAGACCACCACCAAAGGGTTCAGTCTCTTTAGTGCCCTAGGAATGAATTCTAGTTGATCCAGCTCATCTTTCTTGAGAAAGACAACAAAACTCCAAGGTCACTATCTTCAGGCCAACCAGGAAATCAGATTCCGTTGAGTCAAGTATCCATCTGGTGTCCACTTAAATATATTAGGGAGGTGTTAGGAGTGGAGAGGGGTCAGGTACATAGTTCTGTGGCTTTGGGTACCATCCCCAAAAAGGGGTTTGGTCCAGGACTGAAAGAACCCCCATGCAGAGATTATGGTGGCAAAGTGATAGCTTGGGAAACCTTTTTCTTAACAATGATTTTTATAATGATTATGCAAAATATTTAAATTTTATATTTATCTACATAATGTTCATCCACCACAACTCCAGTGTCTCTAGGCTTGTGAGAGAAAATGCTGCTTACATAAAGGGGAAGAAACACATACCAAAAATATATGACAACTCAAAAGAAATGACATATGAGGGAACTGGACATGACTTTGGGTAACTCTGGAACTTGTTCTAATGTGTTTGCTTATTCATATCCCTTTCAAGGTCAGGAAAAGAGGGCTTCTTTCTAAGTGGCACTAATTAATGTCTCCTTCCTCTCAGCCTCAGGCCACTTTGCTGATTTATGGACCTGTTCCATCCCAGTAAACAGTATGTTTCTTGAAGGCAAAGGTCACATGTGATTCATCTTTGAATAATAATAACAGCAATTAACATTGTGCAAGGTGTTAATCACTTTATATCTGCTATCTCACCTAATCCATATAACAACTCTATGCAATAGCCACTGTTATTATCACCACTTAAAGAGTAAGAACACAAGGCTCAGAAGTTAAATAATGACCCCAAATCCCATAGCTAGGGAGTTACAGCACCTGTATTCAAGGCTTATAGATCTACTATAGAGCCCAGCGTCCTAAACTCAATGCTATGTACAAGGCTGGGTCAGAAATGTTAGGTTCAAGAGATGAATTAATGAGTAAATGGATGATGGATGGATGGATGGATGAATGAATGAACAAATGAATGAATCTTCTAGGAAAACAAAATGTGATCCACAAAGGGAGTGCTGTGGTGGTTGGTGAGCTAAGCACATTAAGGCATGTTCCTGAGCAAGGTCAAGGACATGGATTTGCTGTATTCCAGGACTAGCTAAAACGTGCACCTCTAATAAAAAATCCCACCACAAGTCCTAAAAGCATAAGGGTCATATGAGAGGGAGAGAGAGGGGAAGGGACAAAGGACAGAAATAGACATGCGGTGAGTATTGATTCTGTTTTAGGTTTCACAAATCTGAATTTGATCAGCACAAATCCACCTTCAGAAATGTTGAAGGATCATCTTCATATGAAAAAGACTCATTATATTCTAGAGACCACAGGAGCTGAAAGGTTTTAGCACTTTCATCCACCTCTAACACTTGCACTTCACAACAATTTTAAAAGCAAAAGGCTTTGAAAGAATGAAAGCCCATTTGAACAGACTTCATTCACACTTGCTGTAACTCTCTTACTCCTCGTGTCCAGTCAGGGTTCAGACAGGGAAGTGGAATCCCAGGAGCTCACGGACCAGGGATTTATTATAGGAACCTGGCCTTGTAGCTGTGGGAGGAGCCGTGGGGGAGACATGAAGGATGGGATGCTGGAGGATCGGCAAGCACAAGCAGTCAGAGAGGCCAGGAATGTCTAGCTGCCACAGGACTGCAAAAAAGATCTGAGGAAGGGCCTCTAGGTAGCTAATGTCCTGTGGGTCTGCAGCCAAGCATCTGGTGGCTGGCCCTTGGGCAGGGCCAAAGAGTCAGAGAAGCTAAACTCTATCAGGCAACTCTGCAACCATCCATCACTGCACCTAACAGTGAAGAAACCCCAGAGAGAAATGGCCATCATGTTTCTTCAGCCTTTCCGTCTGTGTGTGTTCCCCTTTTGGCCAACTCTAACTCGGAAGCATATAGGAAAAGGGACACTGGGAAATGTAGTTCTCAGCTTAACCAAGTTAACCCAGCAAAGTCTACCAGACTCCTTTAATTAAATATAGAATGCTTAAAGTGATTATTCACATCTTTGAGGAGACTGCACATTTTAATCATAATTACATGATAAATATTTCATGGTATATATCTTTGTCATATAATTAGGAGTAAAAAATGTAATCTCAAAAAGATGCTAAATAATTCAAATGGCTGAGGATGTGATTAAAACCACGACTGAGATATGGTCAGAAGGTAACTCAAGGTCTTCAAACATGATCTCCCAAGCCACATGTCTCCTGACAACTAGCCCAAAGCTATTATCACTACCCTACATTTTCTCATGAAGTCTCTCATGAATTTCAGAATGGAAATTTCAAGAACAAGCTCACAATATTTTCCTATCTTCGTCTCTCCAAAATTACTAGACTTGAAAAATCTATCCAGTAGCCCAAGAACCACCTGATTAATATGCAATTTTAACACCTGGTGGTGTCCCCAAATACCTACTATCTTCTGAAACCCCATGTTCAGCTAAACCTGAGCTGGGCCCAAAAGTGAGGATAAGAGAGTCTCCTTAGCTACTGCATGGAAGATTCTCCCCACATGTGTTTCAAGGTTTCACTGTACTATAGGTAAAATGAGCCATGTCACTATACCTTCAAAAGATGCAGTTCCTTCATGGCATATGCATGCTAGATCAGATCCAACTCTTGGGCTTGTGGGCATGCCAACAGGCTGATTTATCCATTGCCACCACCACGACCTGGACCAAATGGCACAATGGAGCAGCAAACAACTATTTCAAAACCCCACCAGCTAACAGCCACGTTTTCCTAAGTCAAGCTTTGCACAAATGCCTTTTACTGTCTATTGATTGAAGGAAAGAAGGAAGGGAGACATAAAGAAAGAAGTGAGAGTAAGAGAGCAAAAAAAAAAAAGAGAAGAAAAAGACAGGGTATGCCCTGAATTATTACCTAATAAGACCTTCATGATTACCTATAAGCAGTGGTCAAGAAGACCTTCAATGGCATGCCATTGTGACATCAGCCTGGCACAGGCTTCTAAGCCCTGAAGGTTATGAGGCTCTTGTGAAAGACCTCTATTTTTTCCAGCAAGCAGCTGGCAGTGATGGATGACTCCATTAGAACAGCCATGACTCCATGTTTTCTCAGAGGCCCTCAGCATCCAGTTAAGAGGCTGGGCCTTCGGAAGCTTTTTAGATCTCAATTCTTGGATGCCCAAAGGGTTGAGAGACCCTCATTCAGCAGGTTCCAAAATAGCTCAAAGGAGGCTTGTTTCAAATTGATTTCTTCAGTTTCCAATTCCTGACCTTTATCTCTATTTCTGGAGAGCTAATAAAAACAAAGATTAATCCCTGTCTCACAAAAGTAATGACGATTTCACCCACAAATCTTATCAGCTCATACTCTGGCACAGCTGTCAACCCACCCAACAAGTCCTCTTCCTTCTCTTACCAGGTTCTCCTGAGTTGCCAAAAAGCAGGACCTTTTACAAGCATATCTGTCCCCATAATTCCAAATCTATTATTAGATGCTTACAGCAACAGGCATTAAAAACAACTTCCCTTAAACTTATTTTTTCTTCTCATTCATTTTACTAAGCTCTAATCAGGGAGAAGCGAGTTTAGATTAAAAAGATAAAATTGATCAGGAATGTTGGCCAAAGAAACCTAAACATGGTCCAAAAGAGAAAGAAACCTTTTTCTTTAGTTCCATTTATTCCAGAGTCAAAAGTGAATAAGAAAACCTTTTCTAAAGTTTTGACTACTGGTCAAATTAAATTAGAATTTTGTCTTGACCCAATTAAAATTTCAAATTTAAATTTTGCATTGGCCCAATTATTTCCTAATTCATCCACAGAGGCTAGTTTCCCTGCATGTTTCTATAGGATTGTCCTGAATTGGAGGTCTTGGGTAAATCAAACTGATTCATTGTTTTCAGCCAAAAAGTGTTTTTTTTAGAAATATTAAATGTGTCCAGCCTCAGTAATGCAGATAGCTAGTCAAGTGTTTCAAAGTCAAATATCACTATTATTAACAATGTGTTAAAATCTATTTTAGAGATTCACAATTTAGGAGTTAGAATATCCTCTGTAATCTCATTTGATTTTTTTTCTGTCAAGTCAATTTATCATATTCTGTGTCCGTGGAGTCCAAATAAATGCAATTTCTCTAACCTTTCAATAGTTTTAGAGTTGAATCAAAAGCAAAATTCTGGGTAATGGGTAGCAACACAAGTACGGGATGTTTTGAGATGGTATGTCCTATTGCAAAGCTAAGCAACGCAAAGGTGAAGTCCACATTCTAACAGTACACAATTAACAATAAATATTCTTTAGTATAACTAAAGTGACCAGAAAGCCAAGTTACCAAGTAACAAGCTGTCAATGAACAATGCCCATTCTAGACTTCTACTAGCAACTGAGGTCAATGTTCACCTGAGGAACAGGAGCAATAAAAGGTCTTGTGTTGAGAGGCTTATTGGTATACTTGTCCTCCATTTCCACGATCACCTTTATGCTAGAGTCACATATGGAAAGCTGTGTTTCTCCCTATCACCAGCAATTTTGATGAACTAACAGTGACCTCAGCAAGAGAGTTGCTTCTATATCCAAAGCTTGATGAAGGTATACATTGCTACCGTTCCATGCAAGGGTATTTCTTTACATGGAGAATGCTAATAACTGAACACCATGTTAGCCTGTGAAATGATGAAGGGACTGAAAGATTTTTTTGTTACCCAATTCAATAAGAATGCTAGGTCTTAGCAGCTGAGGAGGGTAATATAGCACTGAAGACAAATTGTCTGGGCTCTTTAAGAATACATGGCTGGTGCTAAGAAAATCTTCAAGAGCCATGTATTTTGAGAATTATAAAGTGATGTTATAACAAGGTCAGGAGTCTAGGTACATAGGTTTTAAATTACTGCAATAGCCTATAACAGAGTCCTATAAAGAGGATGAAAGGTACTTCGTTACAACATTGGAAAAGCCAACTTAGGTGCTTCTGAGACCAGTAGGTATAATTTGTATGGCTTCTTCAGGTTTCTGTTAACTGCACAGAGTTGGCTAGTATGGTCAGAGGTGAAAGAATATTTCTCGGGAAATTAGTTAATGAAGTAAACCATTGGAAATGAACCTTCAATTACTGAAATCTGGCACCTGCTAAAATAAAGCTCCGTAAAGCATTTCATTTTCCTTTTTCAAGTCAGGTGATTTGGAAAGTCATGCCAGTGGTGTATTTAAGGAAAGCAAAACAACAAAATAAAACCAATTGCTTTTCATTTAAAATAAGTCGGAAGACCAGTTGCCAAATCATGAGTTATATTAAATGGGCTGGCCAACTCATGTCATGTTCTTCCAATTATAGCCCTCTATAAATCACAGTACAGTCTACTTTTTACCTTCCGATTTTTTTTTAATCAGGACACAAAGTGATTCCCAACTAAGTGCCCTACAACCACCCCAGGACAAGTTCCATGGGCATCCTTCAAAAATGAAAGCACTGTTAGAACTAACCACTGATCAAGGGGAAAGTGCCTTTGTACTCAATGGTCCAATTGGTATTCGCAGCGACTGGTACAGCAGCTTTCATTTCTCTTAGTGCTAGTTCCAAAGGCAACATAGCCAGGTGCCATTCTGAAAGGAAACTGCTGTAACTAGTCTTAATAGCTTAAATCAGTACTTTCCCAAATGAAAGATGAGCTACCTAGAGACATTTCAAAGACTCAGGTGGGGAAGTCAAAGGAGAGAAGAACTATGAAACTAGAGCTGTGTTTGCTCCCCAGATGACTACACAGATGTTGTTTTAATCCACCTCACCTATTGAATACTAACACTCTCACATAGTTTCCTGAGGAAAAGAACAACTTCTGTTAGAGTATGCAGTTTTCACCAAGTCAGAGACAACTGCCATTCTATTACAAAAATGGTGGCTGACTTCAAATGAGGGAGCACTCAGCTCTGCCACTCCCCTGACCAACCTTGCTGCTGCTAAGTCGTTCCCCAGTCAGTGATGGATTGAAGCTTTGTTGCTTTCCCTTTCCTATATCTTATTAACCACACTTGATGTTAAATGGGAGTAGTCTTATTCTGGGATAGAAATGGTTACCAGTTACCATTTATACAAACTTGCAAAAATACAAAGCCCATATTTTATATGGATACTACATAAGCAAAAAAAGCATAAATGGCTACAGCACTGAAGAAAAATGGAAAAGGGGCGAGAGAGGGGTACAAATGAGGCTTCAAGCATGCATGTGCAAAACTTTTAAAATGAAGAGATGAAATATGGAAAAATGCTGAACATTTTAAAATCTAGACAGTGAGTTTATGAGTATGAACCTGAGTTTTTCTGAATGTTTAAAATAGTTCATAAATATTTTAACAGAAAAAAAATACTGGCATATTTAAGAACTAGAAATTCCATACATACCTGACAACTAAATTTATGAAAAAGAAAAAAGAATCTAAAAAGTCATCTAATAATTATATCTGAGAGTGAAGTCTTAAATATTTTTCATCCAAAGAGAGCAGATATTTTCTACTCACTGTGTCAGGCACACTCTGATAATATTTTACAGACCTTTTCATAACTCCATGAGCTAGCTAATCTCTTCATTTTACAGATGAGGAAATTAAGGCTCAGAAATTTTATTTTTTAGATTAAGACAACGTTTCACTCTGTCACCTAGGCTGGAGTACAGTGGTGCAACTTCGGCTCACTGCAACCTCAACCTCCCAGACTCAGGTTATCCTCCCGCCTCAACCTCCAGAGTAGCTATGAACTACAGGCGTGCACCACCACATCCAGCTAATTTTTGTATCTTTTGTGGAGATGGGGTTTTGCCATATTGCCCAGGATCAGAAATTAACTTAGGTAGTGACACCCTGAATAAGCAGTAAAGTCAGGATTCAAAGCCAGGTTCAAGGGCTCGACTCTTAAGATTCACTCTGTAACATCACACTACCTGACCTGTTAAACTAGCAGATTCATTTCTGGATGAGTGACAGGCCCTCCAGATGAGTGGGCTCGAAGATATGACAAGATGCTAGGCTCCCCTTCTTTTTAAAGTATAACCAGAAGTTTCTTGAACAGGGAATTTCTGCCCACACTGCTTTTCCTAGTGCTCAGATTGTCACAGTGCCTGCATTAGCCACTTTGGTGATCTTAGACTTCAAGCAATCAACAAACTTAAGTGAATCCCTTACTACCAGGGCAGTGGCTGTGAGGACCAAAGGTTGGCCAAGGTCTTAAAAACAAAATGTGGCCACACTGTGGTATCACAGCATCTGTCACAGTGTTTTGAGCCCCAGAACCTGGCAGTGGCTGGCATATCACAGGCACTAAATAGTTGTTCAAATAATCAAATACTAAGTAGGTGGCCATTAAAAATAAAGTTAAAAATAAATCAAGGGCAAAATTGTATATTAAGTGCATGAAGCAAGATATTTATGTAATACGATCCAAATTTTGTAAAAAGTATATATACTAACTGGCCCCGAGTTGTTCAGGAGCATCTTAGCTACAGGTACATAAGTAGATACCTGCAGCCCCTTGCTCTGGAACACCCGGTAGAGGGAGAGCCCATGCAAGAAAAGGCTCACTCACAGCTATCACCAACAGCCACATGGAGCACCTGCCCACATGATACCTGGAGGTGCAAATCTGAGGTTGCCATTTTCTGTCCTCATGGCCAGACTCCTGTTAGTCATAGCCACAGGCTCTCTTGTATCCAGGCTTCAGCTGTTCTAGCGCAGGATGTCCAACCTTTTGGCTTCCCTGGTCCAGACTGGAAGAACTGTCTTGGGCTACACATAAAATAAACTAGCAATAGCTAATGAGCTTTAAAAAAAAAAAAAAAATCTCACTTTTTACGAAAGTTTATGAATTTGTTTTCATAAACCTGTGGGCCACAGATAGGACAACCTTGCTATAGGGGGTGATTTCAAAGTACAGCTACGGGTATCCCCCTCAAAGTGGACACCATGCAGGCTGTGTGGCCTATACAAGTCACACCATCCCAAATAACATTTTTAAATTTATCTACCCAGGCATTTCACATGATGTGGCTAACAAAAACTTTTATTGATAGAGAAATATACAGAAAATCCTGAAGGATGGACATATACCCAAAATGTTAAAAGTAGCTACCTCCTATGAGATGAGTAAGTTCTGGAGCCCTGACATTCAGTGTGGTGGCTATCATTAGTAATAATGTACTGTATACTTGAAATTTGCTGAGATTATATTCTAAGCTTACCACATTAAAAAACTACATAAATTTGTAAATGTAATTTGTCAACTAGTAAATTTGTTTAACTCAACAAGGTGAGGGATATATTAGCCTGGTTGTGGTAATCATTTCACAATGTATCTATGTATCAAAACATCACATTGTATACCTTAATATATACAATTTTCATCAAATACTTCCATGAAGCTGGAAAGAAAATTTTAAGTTTTTTCATAGGATTGTGATAGTATGTTTCATTTTTTGCATGTCATCTGAATTTTTTTGCAGTAAACATATCACTTCTAAGACACTAAATGCTTAAGAAACAAAGTCAAAGGTCACATGCCTAGTGCACTGGACAAGATGTCTATACTCCAAAATTGTATTTCAAATTATTTTAAACGGAGTCCATATAATTCAGCCATGTCAAAGTGGTCCAACAGTCATGTGCCAGATCACACAAAAAGATGTGGTCATGCTTTTGCTTTAAGTAGGAAAGCAAGATGTACACATAAAAAAAAGTTAAAATGCCAGGCAATATGAGAAACTACTGCTAAAGGTATGTAAGTGGGAGGTGTTTCATACAAGTTTTAAGAAAGGGCACACTTGTGAGCAGCAACAAGGTAGCAGGGTTTCATGGAAAAGAGGGTCTTGAACAGGACTTTGCAGGACTCAAATTAAATCCTGAAAGAGCAATTCAGAAAGAGAATGACCCTGAGCAGACTGAGATTTGGGAATCAACACAAGCGTCTGACTTACAGTGAAGAAAGTAACCTGGCTTTCAGCATAACAGAAGAACCCCAATGTTTTCTGGGGGAGTGGTAAAAGGTAAAATGATTGTAGGATCAAAACCAGGAAAAGTAGATCCAGCTCAAATGAATTTGGGGAAAACTGAGTTAAGCAAATTTACAAGGATTCATTGTAGTGTTCTAAGCTCTCAGTAGGCTAATGTGCATTGAGTCCCCACTGAAGGAGGGAAGCTAATGTTACTAGGATATAGAAAACACCTTAGGAAAAGTGGGAGTTTAACAGATAATGGCGGAAAAACAATGAAGGGTCTGAATGCCAGAGCTAAACTGGGCATTCTGGCCTTGGTCCTTCTAACAAGGCCTGGATTTCCCACAGAACAAAGGCTAACCTGCTGATATATCTTTAAGTTTGTATACAGTAGAACTCAGAACCAGATATTGCTGTCACTGTAACATTCCCATCCCATCTGCTTATTTATATCCCCAACGAAGTTTAGTCCCATCTTCTGAGAGCAGACCATCCACAGCCCCTTCCTGATGATCTGGAAGCTTGGGAAGCAGCACACCTCCTTATGAAATCACTGAAGGGCAACTATTAAGCAACAAGAAGCAGTGGAGGGTTCCAAGTATGGCATAAGAACACATTTTTTCAAAAATCTTTTACAAATTTCTTTAGAAATCTATTGGGCAGTTTTTGCAAATTACAGGTGACAGGAATTTGTTGTAAAATCAATTCAAGGTGCCATACTCAGGATTTCTTAAAAAGCAAACCAAAAAAAGAAAGAACGCACACATGTACCAGATACACCGCATGCAGGAAGGCCATGTTATGTTTCAGGACGCTTCTGCCTGTCATGTATACTATATTGACTTCTGTGTTCTGAACCATGGTTCAAAGTGTATTTCTTACTTGGGTCACAACTACAATGTTCAAAAGTCACTGCTCTATTAGATGGAGGACTTAAGGCAGAACCTGGAGGCTGTCACATTCACCCAGAAGGCCATGGGATGGTAGCAGTGGGAAGAAAAGATAAACAGCAGAGACACTTAAAGAATGTGGATAAGGGAAACCAATGAGAAGGCCAAAGTAACTATACTTGGGTAATTTGGGGAAAAGTTAGCTATAACCATAAACAGGCAAATTGTGGAGAGCTGATTAAGGGGTATATAGAGATGGCAGGGAGACACATTTGATTTCAAGAGACAAGAGGACAGCCAGATGGAACCATAAAATAAGCCCTCCCTCACAACCTGAAAAACAATTCCACATTACTTTAATTTGGTTACCTATAACAATACTATATTAATTCTTCCACTTATACCATGTTTTAAATTTATGGTCTGTCCTCATCCAAGTGGTTAGAGACTTTTAAAAGCATATAATCACACTAAAGGACCAATCCCATCAGTTAGTCCCTGGCTATTACATTATTTACCCCCCACCCAAGGGCTTCACTGTGATTTAGTATTTGATTATTTGATGGCTAAGTAGTGTCTGTCATTTGGCTGTGTGCACTATGACTACATCAACACGTGATGTACAAGCTACCTGAGCACTACTGCACCACACTACTAGGAGAGCACAAAGGTCCCCAGAGGCTGCCACATAGTCTCTGTCCATCCTCAATGAAGCTGCACACTTGGCTCAAACGCCCTGCTGATCCACCGAGAAGGCACAAGGGGGCATGAGGGAAATGGCTGAACTCCAACAAATCACTTTATGCAGGGCTGAATCTCCAACACACATCAGAGGAGACAATTACACGAGGCAGAGTGGACTTAAAGGTAAAATGTCATCCCCCAACATGCCTGTGATGAGGAGTTTTGCTTTACACAAGCCTTTTTAAGTAAATTACATTAATTACCCACATTCAAAAACGTCCAACATTCAAGGGTTCTGAATCTGATTTATTAGACAGCACAGAAATAACAGGTTTAGGTTATATTACAAAAAGAGCTCAAACTGTTCATATACAGCAACTGGGCTTGCTAGGGGACAGAAGGGGGAATTCTTCAGACTACTGTACAGAGACACAAAGACTCCTCATCCTAAACAAAGTATTAAGGTACACAGAAAATTTCTTGTAAGACAAAAAGAAAGAAATCCACAGTAACTCTAACGCATCCCTTAAGGAATAAGCATGTATTTGTAGGAAGCAAACAAAGCTTTTCATAGAGAAACCACTTTCACGGGATGATTAGGTGGACCTGTAATGAAGAAAATACATTTCAAAAGATGGGTTCAGACTTACACCAAGTTTTCACTGAAATACTTAAAAAAAAAAAAAAAGACCCTTCTGTGTATCAAAAGAATTTTTTAAAAATACATCATGGATAAATCTCAGGAAAGGTCCAAGTCCTATTCAGAGACATACATTTACAAATTAACATAAATTTTAAAGTTTGACAACTAAAATACTATTTGCAACTACCTAGAATAGGCCAAGCTAAGTTTGTGTTCTGCTTTAGTGCATTACATTGAAATGAATCTCATTGTCACTATAATTTTTTTCTTTTTAACCTTAATCACCAGCGGCTGGTCAACTGAAATGGACATGAGAACTATATAAATGTCAGAGAAATATGTAAACCTCATTAATGTTTCCAAAAATTCATTTAGAGATAGAAACAGGTCCAAATAGATGCCTGTCTAAATGCACTGCAATTACGTTACAATTATTTTTCCAAATACACAGATATGCTCTGTCTTTTCTCAGCTCATTACTGACTCAAACAATTTGCCCTTCTGGGATCAATTGTTCGCTAATAAATAATTGTTTAGTCACAAAATGATATTAGGAGGTTTTCTTATTAGTTTTCCTTCTGCACCCTAATAAGATTGAAAACTAGCTGATTCCCAAGAGTCTAACCTTAACCTCGCTTTGTTTAACAGCCCAGGAAATGATGAACCATCTGCTTCAGAAAATAATGGACGGCCAAGAGGAAATATTGTTTAATTGTAGATTAACCTCCTCATGAGGCAGTCTGAAGCAGCTTTAGAATTAGCAACTATAACCAGCAAAAGAAACAAACGGCTCACGAGCCTTTTCCCTACCATTTAAGGTCCAGAAAGAATGCAAAGGGATTTTTATTACCTATATTTATTTACAAACATTTATTTCCACAGTGGAAACAAAAATCAAGGTCAAAACTGATTCTCAGAAGTGCAATCACTGCCCAATTTTGTCTGCCCAAATACCTTTAATGCAGCAAACCATCAAACCATTTCATGCACTTAAGAAAGTGTTTATTCAAAAAAAAAAATTCAATAAAAACCTCTTTTCCATTATTTTCAGGTTGTTATAATATTAAAATTAGTATTTTCCCTGGTTTCTTTGATAATAGTAATAAATCCACCATTGGGGAGTACGAATTGTTTTATTATCATCAACATGGCACTTAAGTAAATGAAATCTTGTCAAGTACATGGTGACCTACAAGTTCAAAAGAAAAAAAGAACAGCATGAGATCAAAATGGCCAGCCAGGACAGGAGATACAAAAGTGACAGATTAAATGCAAACACAGCCCTTTATCCAACAGGCTTCACATGCTAAGACTTTTCTAAAGTCAAACCTGTAAAAGCATATCTGATATAGAGTATTTAATATTCTGCTCCGTCTCAGGGTACCATACCCATTTTAATTCAGCAAAGTAAAGGAACCCTGAAAACATTCAGTTATTCCACAAATATGTATCCAGAACTTCCTTTAAGGGCCTGGGGAGAGGGGGACAGGGAACTGGACCAAGATACTTCGGTTAGGTATTTTACAGTTTAACATATGCCTAAGTATCAGATTTTCCTAAAGCCTGGTGGAGGTAATTAAGTAAAAAGCTTTGCCCTATTGGTATCAAAAAATGTAAATGGCTCTTCTCAGTCAACAGTTACAACCAAGAACCAAAGACATCTATGAAAATTTCAAAACTAAGGAAATTTGCAATTCCAGGCAAGGCCATATTACTCTGGGTTTCCAATAAGACCTGAAGGTCACTTACTTTGTGTTAATATTAAAGAAACAACCTCTGTGGAGAGGAAAGATTTTTGGCAGTTCAAATTCTTAAATATCTTAAATAGAATTTGCTAAAATAAATTATTCTTGAATTCCTCAACTTAATTTTGAAGCAATGAGCTGGTAATAACTCCAGAGATTCAAATAATAGAGCCTATTCAAGAAGAATGAGAGTTTGACATTCTTCTCTACAAAACAACTAGGCACAATTTTATCCATCAGACGTCTATCAACCTACGGATATTGAAAGCTTGGGAGAACATGATAACATCAACTCCAACCCTACAGTCAGCTGTAATATCGAGCAGGCATCAACAATGCTATTCATGAATTTAGAAAAATTAATAAATCCTGGGTTGAATGCAAGAAAAGGCTCAAATACAGGTGAAGCATACTCACTTGGGTTTTGTTTCTGCATCTGTCACTTGGCGAATGAAGATACCATCTTCAGGATGTTCCGTGTCATCCATTTCATACATATATGATGATGCTATTGCAAGTGTCGTCCCATCATTACTGAAGGCAAGTGATGCGATGCTCGTGGGGTACCGATGGAATTGGCACAATCGCTTTTTGTTAAATGGATCCCAAATATTTACAAAGCCATCAGAACCACCTGGAATTAATTTCGAAATAGTTAACATGGTTCTTAACACCACATACAGAAATAACCATTATCATAACAGTTAATTTTTAAGGTCAGAGAAGTTATATTTCCCTACAGTATTGTATAGATTTGTTTAGCTAAATATCATAAAAAGCAAGCATCAAATAATATAATAATTAAATATAGGTTAGCATGCCATACTTTACCTGTGGCAAATGTATTGTGGATATTGTGAAAAGAAATGGCATTGACTGGGTAAATCTGCTCAATATTATTTTCTTTTAGTCTGTGACATTTGAAGGCATACTTCTTCTTTTGTACCTCAGGGCTTGGGTCCAAATACTCAACTGCCACTCGGCCTTCGATGGAACTTAATACATAACCCTGCCAAGAGAGAACCAGAGGAAAAAAATGGTAAATTCCAGCTTCCAAAAACAAGGTGCTAATTCCCAAATTCAACCCACATTGAAGAGTGATCGTTCCAGAAATGAGAAGTACAGAGGTTTTAATGAAGTGTTTAAGCTGTACTAACATAGTTATGACGATTTGAAAAGAAAATAAGGCTGTCATCACTTGCTTTCCTTATAGGTACCCACGCCTTTCACATGACAATAAAAAATGTCTAGTTATTTCATCAAACCTAAACAAAACCGTAAAGCGTTTCAGTGTCACTTATTTGTTGTTCTGCCCAACAGACTCAAATTTGTTCTCAGTTAAAATATATTCTTCTATGTTCTGTGCCTCTTCATCAAGAACAACTGTTAAGAATTGTGTTTCCTTTACTGGGGGCATCAATAATCCAAATCAACTGGAACACCAGTCTTCCATCTCAGCCATGCTACCTCTTGCATAGTACAGCAAGTAAGGTTTGCACAAAGACTTTCAGGGACATTCAGAAGTTGTTCACAATTCAAACCTTTTCTCATCTTTCCTTGAAATGACAGTACCTTAAAAAATAAGATAAGATACCAAATATGAAATCTATCATTTTTTTAATCCTCCAAGGTATGAAAAAGATTCCTGAAAACTGTTTATGGAGAAATAAGTCAGTAAAATTATACTTTTTAACTTCCATTACAAAATGGAGATAATTCTGCAGAAAATATTAGATATAATGGCATTAAAATAATGTTCACCATGTAAGCATATTTTAATCACATATTTAAATCTCTAAAGTTTCACATAACTGCAATTCTTTATCTTTAATGGAAATTTACAATTTCCTAAAAAAAAGAATTGTGATCACCACTTGAGGTACTAGCCTTTGCAGGTTAAAAAGCCAAGAGAATAACATAACTGCTTCAAGCTCTACAACCACCAAAGGACAGCCTTAAGACACCGGAGATACCTGCTGTTTTTAATCACTTTTCCTGTTGCAAAATTCCTATTGCAACTGACCAAGCCATCATCTCCTCTTAGAACTTTAAGGACTCAAAAGAGGAGGGAGCTCACTAATAAACAGGCTAATCTCATTTCTCGATGATGGAAGGTGACCCACCCTGTACATTAAGAGTCAGTCATGTGAAGGGCCCTGCCTCTCTAACCTCAGTTGAGTTTAAGGAAAAAAAAATCAAAGTTCTATTGTCAAGCTGGGGAAAAAACTCTATTAGCATTAGGGTTACAAAAAAAGCAAAAAAGAAAATAGCAAATTCCACAAACCTAAATTTCCAGATAGAAATTTTAATTTGTTTTGTAAATTGAAATATCTGCAAAGCCGTCTTTGATTACCGTATACCTAGGAACCATCCTGACCAGGATCAACGAAAGATCAGAAGTCCTCCTCTATTCAAACTACCTCCTGAGCAGATTACCTGGCCTCTCTGAACATCAAGGTCATCTCTAAAATGGGGATTAACGTACTACCTTTTAACACATGGCTGTCAAAAATATCAAAGAAGAATACACCTAATAGCAAATTCTAAATCACTACTGGAAAAAAAAAAAGAAGGCTTTAGGGGGTAGTGGCCAAATAATTGTTATATAAGATCATATTATTTTCAAATTCCAGAAAGAAGAGGGGGTATAGTTCAGTACCTGCTTGTTTGGAAACGCTCGTATGCAGCGAGTCTGGTATTTCAGGCTAGACTCCCTGCGCTGCTGCACGTAACCCATGTTCCGTAAGTCCCACACCAACACTCTGCGGCCTGCTGTTCCCACAATCAGCCGGTCTCCAGACACTGAGAGGGTATACACCTTTTAAAAAAGATCAAAACTTGCTAAAAATCACCTACTTGGCTGAAAACACCATTTTGCCCCAAAATAAAGGACATCTGATCATAAACCCATAAAAAAAATAGCTGACTGAATTCCCTAATCACAGGTAACAATTTTAAATACTGCAATTATTCAAACCGAGTAATTCATACAAAATAGCAAACCCACGATGCTCTTCATACTTCACCAAGCATCATATAATGTACATTCTAATTCTATAAAGGAGCTTTTGAAGTCTTAATTCTCTCCATTGTTAGAACAAATTAAACTATTTTTCCCAGCCTTCATGTTTCATTTAGAGACAATACAAAAGTATAAAAAAAATTCAAAAATGAGATAACAAAGCCATAAAATAATTCAAGGTGGAGTTTAATGGATTTCTGGCTTTTCATAAAACATCATTTTCAAAATTATTTTTCTATAATCACCTTTTAGAGTATTTCATTTTGCAACTCTAAAAATCTGATTTTTTTTTCCTCCAGTTGTTACATGGAATAAACAGACCTTTCCAGGAGGGGTGAGGGAGCCATCACTAATTAGATGTTTAGTAGCCTTTGGTGGCATACAAACTCAAAATTAAAAGACAAGGATAGTGGTCTGACATATGACAAAGCAATTCTTGTGCCCTGACGTCCTACTACACATTTAAGACAGAAGTTCAACTTTAGGGAAAATTTTTTTAAGTAGTTTATCCCCTATTTCTCCCCTCATAATGCCTTTCTGCAATATTAAACTTTCCACAAAAATTCCTTCATAATAAATCATAGAATTTCCTGCAAGTGAACATTTAGTGGTTTATTTGCAAATGTAAAGTTATTTGCAAATATAATGTCATTTGCAAACAAAACAGAGGTAGTCAATTCACGAAAAAGGTGGCAAAAAAAATTATCATGTTCAGTCACTTTTAAAAAATCTAGACTTGCAATTCACAACCGTGCTCTATTATTTTCAATTAATAAGTAACTCTAATCTGACCTAGCATTTTCAAATCGAAAAACTGCCATAAAAAACATAGAGGCCCCATGTCAAGGGAAGATGTCTCTTCATCATTCAGTACTTAGGCCATGTTAATAATCACTCGTATATTAACCACATACCATCAGCTGAAAAAAAACCAGGTTAGCTTTATGCCATGTCCCACCGCTCTCTAGAATCTGGTCTTAAAATTCAACAATTAATGTGACCAAGGGAAAAACAAGGAATTAAAATTAAGATTCAAAACAACAGATTTAATATAAGCAGATTTAAATATGAGAAATGTTGTAAGATTTATCATAGCTTACTCAGAAAACAAAAATGAAAATTAATCTAAGATGTATAAAGTACCAAATTTTAAAAATAGAGAATCTAGAAAGAGATCAATTTATAATGGTGCAATCATATTGGGAATTTTATCTTAAATCTTTACTATATAGGTGACACACAAGCTTTTAACAGTGGTTTCTATCCCCACTGATCATAAATCAAGTGAAACCACTGTCATGCTACTGACTAGGTATATACATTTATCAAAGAAAGTATTTAAAAAAGTGACATAATGAACCTTGCTGAACCAATAAGCAGCTTGATTCAGTGTGGCTGTCCATTATATGATATTCTGTCAGCAATTTATCACAGTTCTTAACATGTTACATACAACCATAAATCAAAACTAGAAACAATGCAATTATTTTATTCTGAACAAAGGTCTTGCCAGGAGTAGATTCGACTGTGATGTGACAAAAATAATGGCTCTTTGGATGCACTATTGTATATAATGATGGCTAACAGGAATTGAATAGTATATTTACACTGAGGAAATAGACTCAAGTAAAGGATACCTTTAAACTGCTAAAACAATCAATCTTTAAAATTAACTATAACCTGATAAAGTCTGATGACGATACAGAAGGAATGCTCAATCACACTTTCATCATACAGATCAAAAGGTTAGAATAATACACAAAGTTTTGATTTTAAAAAGCTTTGTTCACTATGAGCCTTGAAACTATATCTGTCAATATTAAAAAATAAATATACAAACAGTAGAAGCCAGGGAACATAAAACACCTTTCTCACTGAACTTGAAATGATAACCCATTTTGTCCTCTCAACAGTCAAGTCAAAAGAAACCTCAGATAACAAATGAAAATAAGTGATGCTCCAACCAATTTTCTGGTTTGGGATGGAGCATCAATTTAAGACAATTGAACAGTCTGCTAAATGACTTCTCTGAAAAGGCAGTGAGTTGCTTCTCAGTTCTCCGATTTAAAACATTAACTATACATGGAAGCAAGTATAACAACTGACAAATAAAAGTTGGTCCAAAATCCCAAAGTTAATTTTCTTTTGCATTAAAGCACTTCTATGTAGTTGGATTTATGAAACAGACTCTGTTGACTTTTTTTTTTTCCTATGTTGACTGTTCACCTTTAAATTCAACAAGCATATTCAGCAATCATGCATCAAGGCAAAAATCACCCGAAAACCATCAACTCCTGCGATGAATATAAAGAGCCTACCTTTTCAGGCTGAGAGAAGGTGCCGGCATTACAAGGAGTTCTGGGATCCCACAATTTAACTGTCTGATCCCAACTTCCAGTAACCATCACATTCACTTCTGGACAGTATTCAACACATCTGATAGGGGCATCATGGGTCCCAACAAGATTTTCTAAAGGAAAAAAAGGGGGAAAACCCCCCCCCAACATCTAGCTTACTACCTTTACTAAAGATTCCTAAAATAAACAATTAAAAGAAACATTCATTCAGCTGTAATGAATTTGCCTCATCCAACCCCATGGAAATGTCTACACACAGAAAAATCTCTCCACTACTACAAAGTTATCCATTACTCTCTGTTCACCTTACAGTGTGCACTTCACATGACTCACGAGTATGGCATATACCAAAGGCTGTCTTGAATTTCAGATTACATTAGAATGGTGGCATGTCTGTTATCTTCCTCAGCTGATCCCAGATTTCCTATCAGGAATCTCATTTAACTCTGTGTATCTCTGCCCATATCCAGTGCAAGGTCTGGTACAGGTTAGGTGCTCAAGAAATATCTGTTGAATGAACCAAATGAATGGAGAACTCTGGTCTTCTGGGTCAACATTTATGTTGAACATTAAGCCAATGCTGCTAAGAAACTTATTTACATGGCTAAAGGGTTATGAGAATTGGGAGTGAAGTCCTCTCATTATTCCACTTGGTTCCGCTATGGCTCAAATTTTCAATAGACATTTTCTCTCTTTTCAGTTTGAACCTTCCCACTATATTTCATTTAGTCATTCAACTATCACCTACTATGTGCCAGACTCTGTGCCAACTGCTAAGGATATAGGAACGAACAATATATGGTCCTGATCTTCAAACAGTAAGGTTAGTCCCAGAACTTTGGAAGGCCAAGGCAGGCGGATCACGAGGTCAGGAGTTTGAGACCACATTGGCCAACACAGTGAAACCCCATCTCTACTAAAAAAATACAAAAATTAGCTGGGCATAGTGGCATGCACCTATAGTCCCAGCTGCTCAAAAGGCTGAGTGAGGCAGGAGAATTGCTTGAACCCAAGAGGCGGAGGCTGTGGTGAGCCGAGATCACACCACTACACTCCAGCCTGGGTAACAGAGCAAGACTATTTCAAAAAAAAGTATCATTTAAACAAGAAAGGATTTCATACATGAAGTTTGGCAGTGACTTTCACAGAATAAACAGCTAATTCTCTATGTAACACTGAAAATCTTTTAATTTTGCTTTTCAGTGTTTCTCCCTACCCCCCAAGTTTCTGAACAAATAGGACCCTAGACCTACAAGCTTACTTATTACACAGGGTAAGACACCAGCAAACAAAACCAAATTCCTGCAGTATAAGTTACAGAAGGAAGTAGCTTTCATGCAAAAGCCTCTTCTAATTGGGTGCCTAGTTTTTTTACAAAATGTGCCCACCCTCCATCCATTCTCCTGTTGCTCAACTCATCTTCTATCTGGTCATATCTCTGTGCCCTCCTATGTCCTTAGGATAGCTATGTCTGATGTATACGCATGCAAACAAATCCTCAGCTAGAAAGCTCTATGCATTTGGGTTCCATTCCAATCTCTATTCTGTCCCAATGTCACCAAAAAAATTTGAGTAAGTCATTTCACATCTGAACCTCTAAGAAATTACTTAACTGAAAGAAAATGTATCATCTAATTACTCATTCAAAAAATGCAACTAAAACATATACAAACACAATGCCTAATTTTTGTCAGGTTTTAAAATCTATCTTTAAATCTGCCTTTAGCTTCTGAAAACTAAATTAGCTTCTGAAAACAGAACTGTCAAATATTAGCACTGTAGTGGAAAATCCTAATGAAACGCTGACCAGTCTGGGATCTAGCCCACTTCTAAGGACAAGATAAAGGCCAAATACTTACGTGTCAATTCATGTAAACACTGAAAATGGTAACCATAACTGGCTTTACTGCAAAAATACATGCATAATGTTCTGTAATCAGTAACTTAATTTTTATCATTTAAACAAAAAAATCCTAAATTCAAGCCATGTACTTAAGCAACTTGGTAATTAAGCAATTCAGGAAATACTCTTCCTATATAAACATTTATACCTTCACAATGCTAGCCAAGAAAACAAACCGGTAAAGATATGGTCGCATTACCTTGATCAGTGTTCAAATCATGCATTTTCAATTGATGATCTAGTCCTCCACTCCAGGCATGCGTTGGATCCTACAAAATGGTTTTGAACCGTTTAAAAATTAGAACTTTAGAAAGCGTTTCAGCATTCTTATTTCTACAAGCAACTGTTCGGTTTATGCTCGGGATATGTACTGGGCTCAACTATTCATGGTAAACACACCAAAAAACGGCATAAAAAAAGAAAGTGGTCACTAAACTACGAAATTAAGGGAGGGCTGCTTTTATCCTAGCCAACACGCTAGCTGAGGGTAACACATTTCCCCGAAACGTTCCTTTTAATACAGCAGCCAAAACAGTCTTGTCGCAAATATAATTACTGTATTTTCAGAAAGTTTAGAGTTACTCCACAAGCCTGCAATGGAAAGAGGAGACGGAGTTTCCAACGTCTGCACGTCCCCAACCCAAAACGGTACCGGTTCAAGGCAGCTCGGTGTTCCTGAAGAGCTGTAAAACTGTCCAAATAACCCTACCCACAGACACCTCTACCCAACACTGCAAAAGAAACGCTCCTAGCATGGAGAATCGTTAACACAGGGGCAGGAGTGGAGAGGGAGGGCACCTACGTAGAAGGCGCAGTCCAAGACCGCGCCGGTGTGCTGGTACTTGAGTCGCATGGAGTTGGCCGGCACATCATAGAGGCGCACGGACGTGTCCCAGGAGGAGACAAGCAGGAACTGGGAGGTGTTGGGGCTGAACTTCACCGAGGAGATGCCATCCTCGGGTGGCTGGTTCAGCTTGAACTCGTTAGAACCGGTCATCTGCAGAACAGGCGCCCAGTCAGAGTCCCCAGGGGTCCCACGGGCTGGGGCAGCGCAAGCTGAAGGCCCGGCGGTAGGGGACCCCCCCAGAGGGAGGGGCCGAGAAGACGACAGCGGAGGAGTCTCTGCGCCTGCGCTGAGTCCGCGCCCGCCAAGGTCGGGACTCACGCGGTAATCCGGCCCTCGCGGCGCCCAAACCGGCCCAGCACGCACCGCCGTCCCCCTAACCCCAGCCCGGTCCGCAGCGATGCCCGAACCCCAGACCAGTCTCTCTCCCGGGCCCCGTGGCCCCGGGCACTCCTAAAATAAAGGGAGAACAATAGAAACGAAACCGGATCCCCTGCGAACCGAACGCCGCTGCCAGTCGCGGGCCCGCGAAGTCCCTGGAGAGACCGCTCCCGCACGCTGTCGCTTCGTCTCCCTACCTTGGGCTCCCTTAAGAAGCAAGGTTTCCACCGCTAGCCACTCGCTGTCGCCGCCACCGCCTCCTCGCTTCCCTCAGAGCACCCGCAGTCTGGGCGAAGGAGGCGGAGAGGAAGCTCCAGCGTAGACCGGCCATTGGCTAATTTCAAACGCCAACGTCTCAATCTAGGCGGCCAATTGGTCCGCTCAGCTGCCAAGCATCGGTCAACCCATTCATCCTGTTCCGGCTCAAAAGGAAACCGCCGCTTTTCCGATCACGTGAGCTCATTTTACCACTGCGCGGAGGCGACCGCGTTCTAGTTGGACAAGTGGAAACTACAACTCCCAAGGAGCATCGCGTGCCAAGGCCATGTTCACGCCCCCTCCCACCCGTATATGGCATTCTGGGAAATGTAGTTTTTCTGGGGCTGATGGTCTGCCTGCCCTCTGAATAGAAAGCGGGAAAGATCTTTCCTGCTCCATTTGTGGCGCCCTCCCCTTGAAGTTAGTCTTTGAAACACAAGAATTCCATTTTGGTCAATACTTCTATAGTGCTGAAGTTTTCTCCCCATCTCTGGACGTGCACACGCCCGTGAGGCTAACCAAAAGTTGATGTAGAGAAGGAAATATTTGCTCTAATCAACTGCATTATTTTGCCTTGATTTTTTTTTTCTCGTTTTCTTGGAGTTTCCACTTATAAACCAGGGTTTCCCATTTCCCATTGTCTCAAGTTTTGCTGAAGAAATTCATATTATATTATGCTTTCTCTCTCCACTCCATCTTTCCACAAACATTTATTGAGCCTCCACTGGTGCCAGGCCTGGTGAGAGACTCTAGAAAGATGCATTTAATCAGACCAGCCTTTGCCCTGGAGGAACCCCCCTTCAGAAGGGTGAACAGCCTAGGAGACAGTACTCTGCAATATGTTAAAGCTCCCACCTCTTCTTCTTTTAGAGCTGTTTGTTGTAGGGTCCTAAAATGACAGCTACAAGCCTCTCCCCTTCCACTCTGTCCTGCCACTCCCCAAAGCTGCAGGCTCAGTTTGCTCCATTTGCTGTTTTCTAGCATCCTCCAGAAATAAGGATCAAGAAGGTAGCTTGGGTAATGAGAAATTATTTTATCTCCATGAAAGAAAAGTGATACTTAATCAGTAGAATGAAGTGATTGAGTTATTATTAAATGTTAAAGGCTCACTAAAAAATTTCAATTTAATCCATGCTTTAATCGCTTTTTCACTGCCTTTTGTAAAAGAAAAAATATGTTGTTTTATTATTTGGTTTTGTACAAAATGAAATTGTTGGGGTTAAAGTGATTAACTTTTAAGGGACATTAATAAGAGAAAGTGTTGATGATTTTTATGCATTCACACACCCTGAATTGGATGCACCTCTTTGTATGATTCCTGACACTATAAACACAGGTGCAACAGCAACATTTCTGCCTGTTGCATTGATTATATTACTGCTGAAAGGTTCTTGCCCTCCTTTCTTGCCAGTCCTGTTACTTGGTTCTCTATCTCTTCTCATTCCACAAGTTAATGGCTGAATTCAAAATTTTAAAATGCAGATCCTTACTTCCATTCTAACTTTAGCTAAATAATTTTACATCCTGATTTATCTGGTTCTTTCTCCCAGTTGTTTATTTAATTCTATTATTGTTCCAAGATTCTGAGCATGAACTACCCACTAATAAAATCTAAGTGTATTTCATTATCCAGCCAGTATGATTCAGGTCCCTCTGGGCATGCAGTTGCAGCCCGACTCGATTTGAGTTTTAAGGAACGTCAATCTTTTAAATCCAGTTTAGAGCCTGAAAGGAGGCTGATTATTTTGCTGATTATTCAAATGAATTGATAGTCTTGAGACAGGAAATCTGGCAACAATGGAGTCCTGAACAACATTTAAATTGAAATGCAAAGGGGTGTGTGTGTGTGTGTGTGTGTGTGTAAAAATTGAGTTACCTGTAAGAGAGGAATTCCAAAGAACTAATAATACTGTTGAATCACAGTTGACAGCTAGTTTCTGGATTAGTAAAGAGTGAAATATATACATCGTGACAAACTGGAAAAGGATAATTCCCTAAAATTTTAAGGGCACAAATCACTGTCATTAAGTGACTACAATGGCTATTAAAAAAAACCACTTCCTTTATGGGAAACCTAGGAAAGATACAGTGACCCAATACTGTTAAAACCATTACCTCTTGTAAAAACTGTAATCTACTGAAATGCAAACAAAAATGTATGGATGGAATATTCCTATACAAGCAGTTCTTTGGAAGCAGTTTGGTTGTTTTTTCCTGAAATATTCAAGTAACATTAGAAAACAATTTAAAGAGGGTAATCTGGAGCAAAAGAATTGCATTGAAATGAAGTATATGTATTGGATAAATCAGAAGAAAACGGATGCACTGTCTCTTTTACCTGACTACTCAAAAGCATAGTTTCTCAGCATATGCATAGTTTCTCAGCATGTACTCAGCCAAGTAAATATTTACTGATGCAAACTCAGCTGAAATAAATGCAATTGAACTAACCTAGTATCGGCAGATGTGTTCTTGGGTAACATCCTTCTGACGTCACCTTGAATTGTGATTTTTATGAAATCTAATGTGAGAAGATAAAACATGATCTCAAAATGGACATCAGATAGAATATTTTTGGCCAGTTTACACAAAATACTGCGAGTCACACAGACGTTTACAGATATCCTGTATATATTCACAAAATGTAGATAATTTCAATGCCTTGCAGCTCAGAGTCAACTCTCACATGCAAATGTTTTCCTTCTAGGGGATGAGATAAGGCCTCAGCGCTGCGGAGCCAGAGGCCAGAAGCTGGCGGATGGAGGAGCTCGCCCCAGGTGGTGCCGAACTACTGGCTTCCTCCGAGCTCAGGCTTCCTTTTCCAACGTTTTACCAAGAACAGGTGGCTGCGACCTAAGGGGAGCGAGAATCTGCGATTTGCATGACACTCGCGCGGCTATTCTCTCTGTCCAGCGCCCTTCCAGCCTCTGCGCGGCTGCAGGTGTCCGGGCGAGGAAGTCCGCCCCAGCCGCGCGTCACGGTTCCTTTCAGAGCAAGCGGCCCGGTGCTAGCCGGCGATCCAGCCACAGGCTGGACCAATGCAAACTATTAACAACAAAAGATCACAGGGAAGCGCTTTTGCCTCCCTCGCCTTCTTTGCCTGGTCCCGAGCCTCGGGTCTCTCCTGAGCCTAAGTGCTGCCTCACCGCGTCCAGTTCCCTCACCGCGCGGGACACATAACTGTGCCACCGGCCAGGGAGCTGGGCACAGCGACAAGCCGGTCGCGCCAAGCTCGCGCGAGCAAAGCGGAGGCTTTACCAGGTACAAGCAGCGCCGTCGCCTGCCTTATGCCCTTGGAGAGGAAGTGCGTGGCACAGGGCATGTCGTAGCGTGAGCTGCTGTGGCCAAGCTCAGGGCCAGCCCAGTGCTGGGAATATGCAGCTGGGCACTCGGCTCGCTCGTTCCCGGAAGGCAATCGCTTAAGTGGCGAGGCCTGCCTCCCTGCCTTTGTCTTTTCTCTGTGCGGGCTCTGGAGCTGGATTCTAGCCAGAGTGCGCCCCAGCTCGCGCGACGATTCTGGGCGCAGGAGGGAGAGTGGGCGGGCAGCTCCATCCACGTGCAGACTGGGCGGCGCCAAGGTCCCGAACTTTAACCCCTGACCCCTGTCCCACCCTCCACGTGGCGCGAGCCAGACCTCTGCAGACAGACGGATGCAAGTCTTTGCACCGAAAAACCTGAAAACCCGTGCGTTATCATGCCAGGCAATCAATCCCACCAAAGTTAGCAAAGACGTTTAAAATGTTTTATTTTTTTTTCTCTTTAAAAATATTTACAGATCTGAACTCTCCCCTTTTCGTTCCTACCCATCCGCGGGATGAGGGAAACGAAAAGAGGCAATTAGGTAATTGTCCAAAGCCTCTGAGGGCCTGGCTTGGCCGAGCTTGTGTGCATGTATATATATACAGGTGTATATATGGGGAGGAGTGTACCTGGCTTTGGAGGTGTTTCCTGATTTTTTTTTTCCTGTCAACCAAAGCCTATCTGGACAAAACTCCCTTTCCCACCACCACCCGAGAACATCCCACTCTGAATGGTTTTCAAAGCATACTGGGTTCGGTCTAGGTAGAAAGCAGGCTCTCTGACTCAGGGAATGCCGATAAATACCCAAAACAATCAAAACAAAAGTAGGGCAGAGGCCATAAATAAGAGCTAATGAATACACATGGTGTATTTCTTCATATTTCTGGAAACGCGCCGCTTTGCCCGGAGCCCAGCTTAGAATTTAGTCCGCGCACGGCTCTGCGGGCAGCTGCAGGCGGCCCCGGGCGCAGGCGGGCGGCGCGGGGCGGCGGGCAGGTCAGTAGTCGAGCTTGTTGTAGAGGTTGTAGAGCGGTAAGGCGGAGAGGTTGCTGCCGGGGTAGTAGAGCGGCGCGGGGAAGGCGAGCGAGCGCGGCACCGGCACGCGCAGCAGCGAACTGTCCCGGAACACCAGCGGCATGCCCACCAGAGTCTGAGCGGACGCGTGCGCCATGTTGGCCGCCTCCAGCTCTGCCGAGAGCTGCCGCTTCCACTTGTTGCGGCGGTTCTGGAACCAAGTCTTGACCTGGGTCTCGGTGAGCTGCAGGCTGGAGGCGAGGCAGGCGCGCTCGGAGCTGCTCAGGTAGCGCTTCATGTCGAAGGTGGACTCGAGCTGGTACACCTGGCTGCGCGAGAAGACTGTGCGCGTCTTCTTCTTGGCCGCGCCCGCCTGCCGCTCGGCTCCGCTGTCACGCGGCCGCTCGGACCCCGGCGAGGGCGAGCCCGCCGGCAGGAGCCTCTCCTTCTCTTCTTTAAAGTCCGAGTGCGAAGGAGAGAGGAAAGGCGTGCGCTCCGAGCCGGCAGGGCCCGAGCCTCCACTGCCCTTGGGGGTACCTGAGAACCGAGAGCAGAGAGGAAGGCCATGGAGTGGGTTGGAGAGCCTCGGAGACCGCCAGCTCTCCCTGGGACCAAGCGGTTGGCAAGCGCCTGCAGCCTCGGTCCCACCTTACGAATCCCCTCCTCATCCCTCTCAGTGGCCCCCCAAACCCAGCACCGCGGCCCTTAAAAGTTACAGGAGAGGGACCCAGCTACTTGGAGTATGGGGTCTCTGTGCTTCCACCTTTCTGAACGGGCCAGAGGCAACAGGGGAAGGAGGACTGGAGGGGAAACGTTAGCATGGTTTTAAAAGGCGAATTTGCCTGGTAGTAACTGAGCTGGAAGAGTTCCTCGAGCTTTATAGGGTGACATCATTTCACAGACCGTTTGTTTGGAAATCACGCTAAGGACTAACGCAGGGCTCCCCTTCCTCAAATGTTGTAAAGAGGAACCGTCCCTGAAACGCACCATTGTCAATCATCTTGGAGTGCTAATCATTCCAAGGAGGAAAGAGAGAGAAAGGCAGATACGGAGCGAGTGAGGAACAAGACGCAGAAGGAAGTTACGGTAGAGACAGATGGCCCAGACCCGACTTGCAGACCTCCACCTCGTGTCCGGAAAGAAAGTACCAGATGTGCAAAGTGATTGAGGACAGCCGGGTGGACGGCCGGTCGCGTGCCCCTCTCGCTGTGGTCCACTCTCTTAACAACTCAACCTTCCCCAAGACGCCCAAGCCCGCACGGGTCTGTGTTCGCCTCCTCCCGAGGGCCCACCGGGTGGAGGAGGCACCACAGTGCGCGCGCCCTCTCCCCGCGATCCCGAATCCCCGGCTGCCGCAGCTCTGGCCGAAGGGGGCCCGGCGCAGAAGTCTTGGCTGGGCGCTTAGCCTCCCTCCCCTCGCGCTCGCTCGCTGCCACACTGGCAACGTGCGATCCTTACCCAGGCAAGGAAAAGGGATCGGGGGATGGTGCTTTGGGCCCTGCTCCTTAGGACCGTGCAGGTCTGGGCAGAAGCAGGCGGGCGCCTTCCAGCCGTCGTCCAGCTCCTCCTCCTCCGAGGACACGGACAGGCTGCGCTTCCTGGCTGGCCAGCCGACGGGCTCCCGCGGTGCCTCCGAGGGACCCCCGCCCAGAATAGACTGGATGGTGAAGCTGGAGACGCCACTGGCCGCCGGGCACCCCTTGCCCGCATCTTCTTTGCTGCCCATCCTGGGTTCATAAGAAATCGGAGGAAACCAAGAACTCCCTTTAGAGACGATCTGGGTGGAAAGTGGTGTCGCAGGCAGGCAGCGAGGAGGGGCGGGGAGGGAACCTAGGGGGAGGGGGCGGCGAGGCTGATGAGGCGTCCCTTCCGCGCGAGGAACACGAGGGCACCGGACGGCTGCGCGGGGGTTCCTGCCCGCCCGGCTCTGGGTGCGCCCGCCCAGCCCGGGTGCGAATGCCCCTTCCTCGCCAGCCAGCTCGCCGGGTCTCCGGCGGCGCGGAGGCGGCGCGGCCTCATTTGCATAGAGGTTACCCGAACGCGGCCAATCGCAGCGCCGCCGAGCGGCCCCGGAAAATTTCAAAACGCTCCGGCCAGGCACACAGCGCCCGTGCGCCCCGAGAGCGCGCCGAGGGCCCGGCAGGCATCAGCGGCATCTAACCAGGGGCAGCCGGGCCGAAAGCAGCGTAGATTCTAGCCTGGGTTCCTGGAGGCTGCGGCCCCTTGAATCCTTTGGACCCCTCTCTCCAGAGGCAGGGGTGATGTGTGACTGGGAGCTGGAGTGGCTCGACGCCTCCTCAGGCGACGGGTTTCCGCGCCTTCCAGGGGCTTGCACTGGGTGC